>JAWQUT010000003.1:912977-925932 GCA_033807755.1 Ellobium chinense | reverse complement strand
CTTTCCCCATCCTTTCTAGGTAGTTTTTTTTTCATTGACCTATGAATCTGACTTAGTCAGTCAGTCAGTCAGTCAGTTTGCGGGCTCGCAAGCATTTGGGGGAGAGCGAGCGAGTGAGTGAGTGAGTGAGTGAGTGAGTGAGTGAGTGAGTGAGTGAGTGAGTGTGTGAGTGAGTGAGTGAGTGAGTGAGTGAGTGAGTGAGTGTGTGAGTGAGTGAGTGAGTGAGTGAGTGAGTGAGTGAGTGAGTGAGTGAGTGAGTGAGTGAGTGAGTGAGTGAGTGAGTGAGTGTGCGAATCAAGTCATTCACTAAATCTATTAGTATTAGTTACTGTCNTTTTTTTCATTGACCTATGAATCTGATTTAGTCAGTCAGTCAGTCAGTCAGTCAGTCAGTCAGTCAGTCAGTCAGTCAGTCAGTCAGTCAGTCAGTCAGTCAGTTTGCGGGCTCGCGAGCATTTGGGGGAGAGCGAGTGAGCGAGCGATCAACTGAGTGAGTGAGTGAGTGAGTGAGTGAGTGAGTGAGGTGAGTGAGTGAGTGAGTGAGTGAGTGAGTGAGTGAGTGAGTGAGTGAGTGAATCAGTCATCCACTAAATCTATTAGTATTAGTTACTGTCACCCTTCTATCGACTCATTTACTCATGCACCTATTCAGTCACCAGCTGATTGGTCGACTGACTGACTAACTGACTAACTGACTGGCTGATTGACTGACTGACCGACTGACTGGCCCACTCACTCACAACACACTTTCAACCCTCCCTCACCTTTTTTGGTCCTCAGAGACAATGCCAACTGCATGCTAACGACATCAGCTGACAAGACTGTAGCACCTCAGCTGGGAACACTGTTGAATGCAGACAAGCAGTGCCAGTTCCTCTTTGGAGACGATGCCTATTTCTGCCGGGTAAGATTACACCATCATTATTGCCATCACCACCACCGCCACCAATCATGACAACTACCATCATCAACACCAACATCACTATCATTTGGAACATAGATTTATAAAAAATATATCATCATCACTATCATCATTATCATTTCAAAAATATATAAAAAAAACCCTCACGATTGTGGCATGAAAAATTTAATGAAAGTTATTGAAAGTTCCAAATTTTCGGAGCAGTGTCCTTCTTCAATGTGCCATACATATCGATATTTGATTAACCATATATTAACATGTTTGTGACCTGGATTTAGTTAACTGTATTGAAATTGAAATTGAAAATTAAAACTGGATCATCAGGACATTGTTATCTACATTATAAATTTATATAATCTCCAGCTGATTCTCGGTGTCATCTTCATCATTATCATCACCACCATCATTTTCATCAAACATTTCGAATTCCTTGTTTGACCATAGGACTTCTACAACACCAGCACGGATTACCAGCACTTGTGTTCCTCTCTCTGGTGCTCAGAGACTCACAATGCATCTCAGTGTGTCAGTCACATCGCATCAGATGGGTTCTTGTGTGGTGATGCTATGGTAATATAATATGTACCACTATCTTCTTCCTCTTCCTCTTTTTCTTCGTCTTCTTCTTCTTTTTCTTCTTCTTCTGCGTTCCCAGACATGTCTTATATTGTTTTATTGGTGCTGACTTATTTCAGAAATGGTCATTTACAGTGGCTTTCATTGGCTGATATATCTTTTAACTTCGGAAACGAGATTTGATGACGCAATTACACTCCTATTTACAATTACATAATTATAGTTTCAACGGGAAGTGAGCTTTGCCAGAGTTGAATAACTGAGAATGGTCTAGCGTAATTGATCTGTTGAAAATAAATTAAGCTTCAAAGTTTAAGTCATTTATGATAAACTACTTTTGAGTGATCTGCTTCTTGTTCACTTTTTTTTTTTTTTGCAAATCTTCTTCCCAACCCAATAGCTTGCTTCAAAGATAGTCTCTTCTAGACCGAACATTGTGTTTCTATTACTGTCAATATGCACCGTTATAGAAAAGCATTGTGTTGACTTGAATCATCTAGATTTATTACAATATTAAATTCCAGACATCATCGGTTTATGCAACTGAATTATCAAGCCCATATTTACAGGATGACTGAAATCATTATTGTAACTATGGTTTCTTTAAGAAAAGTAATCTTTGCCTCCCGTCTTTAAGGAAATTTTTTTTTTTGGGACGATATAATATAGACTAGTTAAATTTCAGTTGCCACTTCAGTTTGCCAAATATCATGGACTAGGCAGCAATTCATTCAAGAGTATCAAGCAGTATCAATCTAGAATACACATATTTACTGCACTGTGTTTATAAAAATGCTTTGCATTACCTTTTAGCAAAAGGGAGTGCTCTGTAATATTATCTTTGCTGTGTTAAAAATGTCATGTCAACCTGCTTTTTCTCTTATCTTTCACCTTCTCTTCTGATTTCATATTGGACAATTCCCTTTTAAAAATGTATTTTCAGATTTGTGTTAGAGGACAGTGTGTGAAAAAGGAAGGTGCACCAAGAGCCCTGGGTAAGCTGTCTTTGTTGTGTTTGTGTAGATTGTAACTTCGGTTATATGGCATCTCTTTTTCTGATGAAAGCAGAAACTGATGATCACACTTTCTGCTTAAGATAAGATAAGATAAGATAAGATAAGATAAGATAAGATAAGATAAGATAAGATAAGATAAGATAAGATAAGAATGACTTTATCATCCTTAGAAAGGAAAATTGCCTTGGCTGTGGTACATGAGTGTAAATAATAAATAATCAAGTAGTCTAAACATAGTAGTACATAACTCATTACAATACAATACTCAGACTAATTCACATTCATGCATACTGCCATACGATTCATAAATCAGGTTACAAACTAATCACAACAATAATCACTCGTTCACTTCACATGTTAGTCTCATACCCCCTCCTCCCTCCCCCACCACTTCTGGCCATTCTCACTGTGAGTTTACAGTGCAGTGTGCTTCACTTTTTTTTTTTAAAGATTTACTTAAGGTCAAATATTTCCTATAGCCCCATGTTATTAAACACAAAGAGCTGTATTTATTCAGTCACTTATTATACAGTCGAGCGTGGATAACCTGAATTCTTCGGTGGCACCTCATCTTGTTTACATTTGTTGCCAAATTTCCAGAAATACGTAAAACATTAGTATTGTGTAAAGAAATAAATTTCGGCTTAAAGGTTTGTTCGAGAGAACCCTGACTTCGATTTACCATGTGTTCGAAGTATTCGTGTTCGGCTGCACAAGAGATCCTATGAACGACAGTTTGTGATAGTTAGGTGGCTAATAAAAACAAGTGACTTTGAGGTGAAATTTCAGTTGTATATGATGCCTTTCCAAACTATCTAACATAATGTTCTTTTTAGACTGATGACATACAATGAAATCTTGTTAACATAGCCATGGCTTACACAATTCCTTCTTTAACACTCTTATTCAATAGTCCCAACTACTTTGTTCTTTATAAACCTGGATATTATAAACTTTTTCATAACATACCTTCAGCGGTTTGCACCGAAGGATGGGTGTGTTATCAGGGTTCCACTATATCTAGGTCATTTGTATCCTACAACTTTCAGTTTCGCATCACTAAATCTTATAGAAGAAATAACTTTGCCTTTGCAGACACATGTCCACAAGGCGACCAGCCAGGCATTGTTCATGAGGGTATGACATGTGAGGAGATTGTGAGACTACGCCCATGGTCTTGTTATGATGATTTCTACAGGAAGAAGTGCTGTGTGGCTTGTCCTGCTATCAAGAAGAATGTGCTTGGTGAGTGTTAGAGACGTTCTACTGTATCTTACTATTATAAAGCTAAGGGGTCAAGTTCATGTAAAGTATTGGCATTACAAAGCCACCTATACCCATGAATCTGACATGCCTCTGTTTTCATCAATGCCGAATAATTAGGTATTTTCAGCTCCATCACGTGATCTAGGTAATCTTGCTCACACGTTGGTTTGTTTACATGCTCTGCTTATGTATGATTACTCGTCATTTATCAAAATAGCCAAGCAATCCCTAGATCACGTGGTGTAACTGACCCATCTGAAAATACCTCATTGCGTGGCGGCCTTAGTCTATGTAAAGCGGTTTTATATTTTTATGTAACTCGGGGTAAGGCATAGCCTTCAGTTCTCATTTTCATTAAGGGGGAGGATTATAAGCCCGAACTGATTTTTTTCTTTCTGTTACATATTACCACATTCAAAAATGATTTCTTTTTTTTTTTTTTTCTGTAAAACTTAGTGTAACTGCCACTACTGCCAGTTTTTGTTTTGAATTTGCTACAACAGAAATTGCAATACTTTCTTTGGTAAGAGCTCACAAGTCAAGAGGTTGTACCATTCTGATGTCAGACGTCTGTAGGCCTGTGCCATTTATTGCCGTTCAGGCATTAGGAGCCCATTCAAAGAATGGGTGTTGTATTTAGTCCTTATAATTGTGAAAATTAAGTGGGACTTTATGGTACTGGTTCTGGATTGTTAATAATGGTAGTTGGTAGGCCTACCTGTTTTCACACTAAAGTACCAGTTTGATAAAGCCTACACTTTTGTTATTATGGGATATAACAATGCTGTGTCTTTGCAGCCAACTCTCCTTAATTGCAACTTCCCCTTACAAGCAATCTTTATCTGTTACCAAAATGTTGTATTTCCTTTATTAAAAAATGAAAACAACAAAAACAACATTTTTAGGTAGTGGCAGATGATTAAATAATATTTTTTCCCGTTTATCTGAGGATCTAGGACCATATGGAGCTGGTTGTTTTAGTAATGTTGTCCAGGACCAGATAAAAGCTAGAATAATTCCAAAATGACGTTGTAAAGTGTTGGCCTTGACATGCTCGGTTACAAAGAACAAGTGTACAGTTCCCCCTTGTTATATTTCGCATATTACTTCCTGGGATGAAGTCATTTAACAACCAGGAAGAATATTGCTTCATATGAGTAAGTTATGCACAATCACAGTCCAGAAATTGCAAACATTTTTTTCCTTTAAATAGAACACCATTATATAATATAATTTCTAAGAAATAATTACTGGATAGTTGCACTTTATCTTCAAGGAAAGGCAATAGAGTGGACTATTTGGTGTTGTGGGCTCCTTGATCAATATATTATCACTACTGACATATTATGTTGTATTTAATATAAACGCAGTTAAAAGAAACACAGGATGGTGTCCAGCCTTTGCTTTGACATGAAGAGATCTCATTTTCTTTTAAAAAAAAAATGTTATGTAAAGCAGGTCGAAGAGACACCTGAGATTTTAAGCATGCGCATGAATTCGATACTGTCATCAAACCGGCCAAAAACTTCTGAACAAACTAGTACCAAAATTTTAAATTTGTGGAATTGATGTAATGCCTTAACACGGTCGAAGAGTAAGGAGAAGATAGAAAAGGACTGAAAGGCAAAAGTAAACAAAAAAATAGAAGTGGAAAGAAAATTGATGACAAAAAGAAAGAGTGATTAAACAACTGAGAATGACAATGAGTTTAAAGCTGCAGAGGGCCATAACTGTATAACCCACAATACATTGCAAACAACTTGTTATTGACTTCTACATTGTATAACAATAAGAGCGGCGTGACCGAATGGTTACGGCGTTGGACTCAAGATCTAAAGGATGTGGAATCGATTCCCGACCATGGTCATGTTGGAAGTGCATTGGGAAAGCATTTCATTCACCATTCTCCTCAGTCCAACGATCTGTAAACGGGAATCTGACTAAAGGCAGTGAAAGATATTTTCTGCGTGCTTGTAATCAGCCCTATAAGTCGTAGAGGCACTGTATGCTTCCTAGGGAGTTCAGAAGTCCGGTAAAAGAGTGATCAGGCCTGCTGGGAGTGGGAGTAATAATAGTGTGAAGTCGCATGAGCGGGCATTAGCCTGGAAACGAGACAAATAAACCACATTATTATTAGTAATGATTTATCTGCCTCATTCACAGGCTGTGAGTTTGGAGACAAAGAAGACTGGTGTCTTGGTGAAGAAATGAAATACCCATATGACTGTTACTTGAACAATGAGACTTGCTGTGACTCGTGTACTAAACTCAAGGAAGACTCCAATGTTGGTGAGTGTGACTCTGACCCAGAGGAGGGGGGAGGGGAGGTGAAGGAAGAGGACCTGGAAAGTGTGAGAATTAAGAAAAAAGTTGTGGGTTAAAGATGGAAGGAAATCACATGAAAAAGGGGGAACGATAACAGAAAAGATGAAAAACTCAAGAATCGTGAAAGATGACGTAGAATAATATGAATTATTGTTGACGTCTATGGCCATTGGATCCACCCTTCAGTCATTATGGGACAAAAAGACATAGGTCTACCGTTTAACATCAGATTGTGTACTGGTAATCCTTACGGTCAAAGTGAACACATTGTGATTGTGAAGTAATGGGACTTTCAGGTTCTAGGCCAAATCACTGAATATCACTGAATATGTACCTACAATCCTACTAATATGAAATCCTCTTTTTGGGGGATCCTTGCCAGCCAATGTCAGACAATGTCAGGGTGTAGAAATATGTGAAAAGACTTGTGATCTCGATAGGCATCCAATTTTAAAGTTTCACGTAAGTTGGAGCCGTACATAAAGTGTGTTAGGCTTATGTATAAGCACATGATCAAAACTGGCCTAATGAAAAATTAGAGACCAAATCAGACGGCGAGGTGACTATTTTTAAAAGAGAAGTGTGAAAAACTGGGCGTTGATACCCCTGCCCCATTTTCCTTCCCCTTAAGAGATTGGGAGAAAAGTATTTTAAATACTCTAACACACTTTCCGACTGCTCACAAATGTTTGCTCCGAAAATTAATGAGTGAATGGAACAAAACTCCGAGCTAGTTGATCAGAATAACTGAATTTGTGAAAGACAACTGTATGACTGCAACAAGGAAAAGGAAAGGAAGGGAGCGGAGGGGAAGAGAATAATGAGTGTCAACAAGAGCAAAGGCCGAGGAAGGAAATTAAGAGGTTGATGTAAAAGAAACGTAAGAGACATATCAAAATGAAGGAAAGGGAAGAGATGTATAAATATATTTATATATATCCATAAGAAAAGTCACAACCGCATTAACAGGTTAAATCTTAAATTTATTCTCAAATTTTCGACCTTGGAGCTTCTTCTGGAGAAGATTAGCAACTAGACTAACTAAACAGACAAGGTACTGAAACGAACAAACCTCACCCATTTTCAAGCACATACAAAAACAATACACTGTATGTATATATATATATATATATACAGTATATATATAATATATAATATGTCCAAAAGTGCCATTGTAACACTTCAAATTGTATTCAAAGACAATTCAGATATAGTAGCAAAAACCATTGAAGCAATTCAGTCACATTTTTTATCATTTATTTGTGGATTAGATCAAATGAAAATATTGAACAACAGTTAGACACAATAATTTTCACAATATGCCAGAGTGATCATGTCTGGTTTCCCTCTAGGATAAATTTACGTGTAAAATATACTGCTTCAGCTCTTGTCTGGCATGCCGTATTTACATCATTTCCTTCCACCCTTGCTCCTAGCTCTAATGTTGAGTCAGTCTTATCCTGTTTCTCAGCAATAATAGTTCACAAAGTAAATTCACTACATATACCCCACAAATAACTTTTGATACAGGTTTAGTTTTTCTTAAAGTCATTTTTGATTTGAGCTTGTGAAAGAATGCCATTTTCAGTTGGTCAGGATAGGAGACTAAGTGCTTTGGATTCTGTACAAAAAAAAATGAATGGCATAAAAAAAATGAAAACTTGGACTTTTACTTTCGCTGTAGGGAAATTGTTTTACAAGGCCATACAATGTTATTATTCAGAATACAGATAAAGACAGAACAATTATATCACATAGATACATTGCACATTTATTAAGTAATACAGTATTACAAATGAAATCCCTACCAAAGTCATTGATTTACCCAGCTTTAAATTCAGGTGCTCATTCACACCTGAGTTGGGTGGGGAAAAATAAGCGAGGTTTCTTTCCCAAAGACACTACACTGTAAATTAAATTGCTGACCTGGTACTACTGGTAATTAAACTCACAGTCAGTTTATAAACAAACAAAACTGCATGTCTACACTGCCTCTCACTAAGTGGAGTTGCTGAGTCTCCTTATGAAGTTTACTTTATGCATTTTCACATGCAATGGGGAACTTCAGGTTTAAACGCTTGCCAGCTCAAAGAAATGTTTTCGTCTTCGCACCACAAACGATGCAGAGTTAGTCTTAGGATAACAATTCAGCTGACACAACACATAGATTCTGGCATTAATAGGATTACGATGCAGTGCAACTGAGGAAGTATTCACTAATGTGGCTTCAAGCTTTTCAACAAAATTGCTTATGCCTTAGCTGAAGCAAAGCTACAGTACAACTTCACATGCTCAGACTTTAGGTAACATGCAGAAAAACTCAAGCTTGTGAAGAATTTTAAGTTTGTAAGGCAAATTTAATACAGCACAGTAAGCTGTTTCCCAATGAGTAGCGAGCAATTCAAATACACAGTGTTCGAGGTCATGACATATTACACTACATGGTGGGACAAAAGAGCAGCTAATGAATTTGCAATAAAACAGTGTGCTGGCATAGCATTTCAAGGGATGTCTGTGGATAGGTTGGTCATTATATAGATTATATACAAGAGCTAAGGTCTTTGTTCAGGCACTCTTGAACTACAGGGTGACACAGAAAAAAAAAACCAACAATACCCACCGTATTCTTTGTAATTCTCTTTATTTTAAAGTTACATGCTTCAAATTATACTGGCTGGTCCCTGAGTCATGGGTTTATAAACTCATCATGTTTTATTAACCAAACTAATGTCCATGTGATTTTCTCAGAAAATCATAACAGTAAGTCAAAATCAAATTCTGAAACAATGTTTCATATGCTGCACCTTATGTTCACATTATCATCTTGTTTACACTGATAACTGCAATCGGGAGTTTGTTTACAAATGGCTTTAACCAGTTTTTAGTTCAAAGATGCCTTGGACAAATCAAGAGAAAGTTTTGCCATCGCAGAATACCTGAAATCAAAGCCAATAAAGCAAACAATCATTAAATTTAACAACAGGTTTGGGGGTCATTATTGGAGAGGTCTCAAGAAGTGCAGAATTTATGCATGGCTGAAAAAAGTTCACAGAGAATGGCACCATTGAAAACCTCAACTGTCAAAGGTTTGAGACTACATTGCTGTTACAGCATGCCAGTGCACTGTAGAGAACTTTAAGAGGAGAGTGCGGCTTTGCCTTGGAAGAAAAGGACGGCACATTGGGCATTTCCTTTAATGAATCAATAAGTTCATTTCCATTTTTAAAGATTGCCCTTGAGAAACAATGCTCTTCAAGCTAATTAAATTTTTTATTAATAAAATGGCATTTGGAAACTTGATATACAGGATTGGAGCATGCATAGAAGCTATAACAACTGTAATACTACAAATGTGGTGAATAACTTTAGAAAATTCTTGAGTCCAGTTATGTGCAACAGAGTTAAGAAATCACACAATCAGAATTAAAAACATCCTTGTCAATAGTAAAATACAACAATCGAAAGAGTTTGTAATTTCAAGTTCTGGAAAAGAGAGAAGTTTATGGGGTCTCTTAGGCAGTAATTCTGCTTACCTATAAAGCCACAAAAAAAAGTTTTTCCACACTATGGAGTTTCTGGATAAATTCAGGCTTTGAAAAAAATCAACTAAAATCTTTTAAAACTCAAACAACACCAATTTAAATGCAACACCAAATGAACAAGTTAACAAAACCCCACAGGCACCCAAATGAAACCACTACCACCTTCACCCCTAACAAAAATATAGAAAAACCCAGGGCAAAATTGGAGGAAGTGACGGACCTGGAAAGGATATTTTCATCCTTTGTGCACCATTTACAAAGCACTCTCAAAATAGACTTATGTTAGGTTGATCACATACTATTTTCAATTTGTTCACCTTGACAAATGCATTTTTGTTTCCAAAAAAAATTATCATCTTGATTAGACCTTTTTTGCAAATTTCCTAATGAACTAAAAAACTTTTACAACCAATTTCAAATGACTGCATGAATAACAGATCATAAGACTCTAAAGAGCTTTAGAAGACTGACCAATCAAAAAACAAACTATGAATTTCTTCACCTCAGATCTAGCCACTGACTTGTCACGATGTGATTTAAATTATTGCCCATGAGAATAAATTTTCGATGTATAAAAAAAATGAAAAAAAGAAACAGGGTGATGGAATATAAATGCATATTAATAATCACAAAAAAAAAGACAAAAAAAAACAAACAAACAAACAAACAAAAATAGACTTTTGCCCATCCGGAGGTGAAAAATGTTCCACTGTCAATAAAACCTAGGGTCTATCAGAGGTGCAAGAAGTTTGGCTTGCAACTCAGTTAATCAATTAGTCCCACCGACAGTTCACCCACCGACAGTTCACCCTTTGAGAACTGAACTGTTTTAAGTGCCAATCCAGGCAAAATCAACTTTGGGTTGATTGTAGTCCTTGGCAAAAAGTAATCAGGTACCCGGGTCCCGAAATACCTATATTACTTTTGAAAAACCCGGGTTTAGTAATTGTGTAACCACCAGAGGAGACCTAGATAATCTGGGCTGTGTAATTGTTTACTCACCAGGAGACAGTGGATGAAGCTGGGCTTAGTAATTGTGTATTCATGAGAAAAGACGCTGGTAAAGTAATCATGTCTTATCAGGCTTGAAACAACATAATAATGTGTCATCTAATTGATGTACAGGTAAAAGCAGCTGGCGACTAGCAGTTCCTCCACCAAGTCCCCTTCTCCCTCTCTTCTCAGAATTTATTGCTGATGATCCCTGTATCCTTACCGTAAATAATCCAAAGTTTGTAATTGCGAATGGTTATTTTTCTATTTATATTACGACATGGAGTTTATATTATTTCCTTTGGTTTTTGTTGTCTTGCCTTCACATAATAACATTTCTTTTATAATTCCTCTGTGTATTTTTAAGGCTAAAGGTTTACCAACTATTAATATTATATCTAACATGAAGAAACAGTGAAATAAAACAAGAACAACAATAAAAAAGTCAGACTTGAGAAGGCAAAAAAAAAAATTGCCTCTTGAAGAATGGAAAGAAAAGAAAAAAGGAACAAAGGAAAAAATAAATAATGTATATATATATATATATAAATAAGCAAATATATGTTACTAAATTAACTAAAGAAAGAAAGAAAGAAAGAAAGATAGATTGAAGGGAGGAAGGAAGGAAGGAAGGAAGAGGGAAAGAAGGAGACAGGAGAGAAAATTTAGTCATGTGGAAAGAAAGAAAGAAAGAATAGAGACAGGAGAGAAAATTTAGTCATGTGTAAAGATAAAAAGAACTGATAATATAATATTATAATAATATAATATAATATAATATATAATAATAATTATTATACTGTAATATCTTACACAGATTGATACATATCAATAGGATGTTCAACTAGAATACCATTTGTACGCATCAATCAAATTCAATGTTCTTGGTAGGTAAATCTCGATAATTCTACATGACACTCTGTCTGCACTCTCATGTTTTTCAAACTATACATGCATGTTTTTCGCATCGTAATATGTTCACTCACAATTATACTTACTTTATCTGAACTGTCTCACTTACCCTTCTTCTTTCTCTTTACACAGGCATCCCCCCCGCAATCCTTTCCACATAAACGCATACTCATACACACATAGAAAGAGGATTTAAATGTGGATATTGTGGGAAACCGACAGGTTATCAGAAGTTTACACTTTTGCTGAACTGAGTAACCTTACGATCCACAAAGTCTGTAAACTCTTACTCATGTATTTTGTGAAAAGTTAAAAAAAACAAAACATTGAAAAAAAAAATCTCTTCTTTTTTAATACCAGGCTGTGAGTATGGTGACCACAGTTCTGAGTGTGTCTCTGATCTGGACATCCCACTGGGCTGCTACTGGAATGATAAACTCTGCTGCAGCACCTGTGCCCAGCACAAGAACACATCAAACCCAGGTAAGCTGTTCCAGTGTTGGTGAAATCCACATACACTCAATCTTATTCCCAGGGACGGCAGTAGCCAATAATATAATTTTTGAACACCAATATCAATAATTGATTCTCTATTCAATAGCGAAGCTGATTTGTTAGTTTTTTTACTACTTGTTTGCTTGTTCAAATGCCCTTTTATCAGACTTGATTTTTGGTTATCTCCATTCTGCCATTCCTATATTCCATAAATTCTAATGGCCAAAAATGTTCCTACATTCTGCCGTCCCTATATTCTACAAATTCTAATGGCCAAAACAAAACTATTTTTTAACATTTGCTACCCATGCAGGCTGTATGACTCATTTACTCTCTCAGCTTCCTGGAAAGCACTCACTACCTATGTCATGTTTCAAGTATTACTCACCGGTAATCATAACTCAGCTTTTACTGTCTATAGCCAGGTACTCATAAAATTTTCAAACTATTAACAAATGTTTTATTGTTATTTCATTTTACTATTTATATACATGATCCATTTAACTCGTACCAGTTGGCAAGTATTCATGCATGTTAATGTGCACATCTGTCCCAAACCTTCCAACAGCAGCTCAGTTTTTCAGTGGAGTAGCTATAGAAATGGTACAGGTAGTGAATCCATAGCTTCATTCAACTGATAGAAGTAACAGTTGTTATACTAGAACACTCACCGCTACTTTTCTGACAGCAACATACTATAAAAGCTCTATTACAGAAAAAACACACACTTGTATTTATAAGTCTTGCATCCATTTTAAGTTCTTTTATGGAACTGCACATTTAAATAATATCAGCTGGTCACCTTTATATCTATAGTAAGACCTCAGTATTACGTATTCTGTTACAACATATACAGTGTACCTCCTTATTATATAAATGTTCCCAATTATTTATTCCACCCTTTTTTT
>JAWQUT010000003.1:890296-912969 GCA_033807755.1 Ellobium chinense | reverse complement strand
GTGAACACAAGCCATCCCAGCCATTGTGCCCCTTACATTCCTAATGCACCAATTTTCCTTTTCTTTAGCTTTGTATAAAGTAAAGTAAACCTTGTTACAAGAGTGCCTTAAGAGGCCAGATTACTCAATCACTTTCTCAGCTCCATAAGAATCATACTCTGCCCCTGACATATTACATCAGGCACTGATTGCTTGCATTCAGACAATAGCTTTCACCACCTATAGCCAGGTACCTATTTTATAGATGGGCAATCTGAGGCAAATGTGAATAAAATGCCTTCTACAGTGTACAAAGTAAAATGGAATTAACTAAACCCTTTGCTTTGTCATACTGTTTGGATACAGGCAATATAGATCCCTAAACATGGATTAAGATGCAACAGACAGCACAATAAATAGTTTGCTAGAAACCAAAATTCTTGAGGCCATGGTAAATCAAGGTGACTTACTATTGATTACCTGTGATGATGAGGATATTCATATTGGCAAGTGTTTATGACGTGGGAAATGAAAAATGTTTTAAAATAACACTGGAACATCGCTATTACAAATTTACTGAGTTATTTTCTATTGAAGCACTCCTTATAAAATAAAAACTTGAACAACTTTGTATAGACCCTTATGAGTGTACTTCTCAACTGATTTCAATCAAATTTTTGTTTTATAAGTCACAGATTCGCTGCTAAAAGACCACTGTTTGGTTCAGCCATAGGGTAACTCTTGTCTTCAGATTCAATACAAAATAAAATTCCTAACTTTGAATGACCTGTAAGCTGTTTCAGTTCCAAATTATTACAGTGTGCCAGCATCTTCTGGCCAACATCATGTACATTTGCAGATGATAACATTGAGAATAGTTTGCAGACCAGAGTTGCCAATTGGACTGTATGAAGCCAACATCCTTAACTCATTCATAGGGCCAGGCATTAGAAAAGGAAAATCGTTCTTGCCTCTTAGTGTTGTGCTGGCTTACAATGTTTTTGATGGATCTGACCACAATAATTACCATATAAATGGCACTGTGAATATGTGTAAATGGGGTCTGGTGAATCTTGTAGGATTCAGTCTGCCCACCCCTATTAATCTCTTCCCCTCTTTTCCTCTTTCCACTGCTCTTTACCAATTGCAACCTGACCTAATCATCTTCCTTCTCTATCCTCCCATCATCTTTCATCCCCATTCCCCACTCTCCCTTACTCTCTTGCTTTCTCTCTTCGTGCTCCCCCCTCTCAACTCTCAAAATCACACATGTACTTCCCCTAGTCAGCAACAGCAAGAGGCCTTGCATGAAGATATTGGTGATTAGCAGAGTCTTACTTCTATGGGGCACCACAAATTTGATCGCATGTACATAATACATGTATACAGTACATGTTTTTCTCGGGTTCAGGCACTGGGGCTAGAGATATCTTCTCTTTGAAATTTGAGCCTTCATATCACATACAAACAGTGCTGTTTATAGTTTGGAATATACAGAAGAACCTTTAATAAGGGTATGCCCATGGTGCATACAAAGGATGTACTCATTACTAAGGCAGACTCACTATCTACGTCCAATTCAATAATTAAAAAAACAGAATTATAATGAATTTATCCATGTGAAAGTCATGCTTAATAATAAGGTATACGTATAAAATGAATACTTAACATTGAGGTTCCATTGTATGTGTTATAAAGAGATCAAACAAGTTGCATCCTGATAAACATGGAAGCAGTAGAAGACAAATAGGCCTACAGCACACACATGCTTAAACTCACACTCACACATGCATGCATGCACCCACACCCATTATACAAAGTCCAAGATATATTACATTATATCTTGAAGGTGTTTGGACCAGTTGTAACTGGAACAGCTCTCATATAACAATCATACTGATATGTATTTTATTACTGGCTTATACAGAATTATTACTAGCTTGTGTGCAGACAAGCTCACTAATAATAAAGCGGTTTATAAGTCTCGTATCCAGGCTAATGTCTGCTGATGCAATTTCACAGTATTATTACCTCCGCAGGGCTGATCATTTTAGGACTTTCCCAAACTCCCTAGGGAAGCATACACTGCCGATGCCATTTATAGGCGCTGAGCACTAGCACTCTGACAATATCTTTCACTGCCTACATCCATTTTACAGACGGATGGGCTAAGGAATAATTGCTTTCCCAAGGCACCTACAACACAACCGTGGTTGGGAATCAAACCCAGGACCTTTGGATCTTGAGTCCAACACTGCAACCATTTGGCCACATTGCTCTGCTTAACTCATTCAGTTAGCGCTCCCATTGATTAAGAACTTGCACAAATGAAGAAGAAATGGAGAGGCCTGATTCCAGACTGAGCTGCATGTACAGTGAAACCTCGCTATACCGCCACCCGTTATACCGCCATTCCCGCATACCGCCAGCTTTTCGCCGTGGAACGGATCTGACACCTATACAAAGTCACTAAAAATCTCGTTATACCGCCATCCGCCAACAGTTTAACTGTTACATTCATAACTTGAGTATAGTAAATATTGCTCGTTATACCGCCAATGTAAATTTATCCCCCACTCCCCAGTTCCCCACCTCTAACTAAACCAGCTAACAGACAGAACATCACTTGGCGCCACAGTCTGTGCTTGTTACTCAAACACCAATCCTACTACACACTCTTCGCTTTTTAGAAGCGAAGTCCTGATAGGCTCACTGATGGGGTAGCCAGTCCAATGTTGGTAAATTACTTATTTCCCTTGTTCTACATGGTATTTTCGTTGTGCCGCCATTCTAGTTATACCGCCATTTTTCTGTTTGCCCCTTACCTGGCGGTATAACGAGGTTTCACTGTAGTTTGTGATATTCCAGTACAAGATATGACGGACATTTTTATATTCCTAAATTTACATTTAAAATTTATTTCGTTATGTTAACAGCTGGAGTAACGAGGTTGAAGGAGAGTAAATAAAGTAGGGTTCTGTACAGTGTCAATTTAAGATGTACAATTACAGTAACAATTAGCATACATCTTCATGGGTTAAGAAGATAACATCAATGTTACATGAAATAGGATTTACCTACCTTTTTCAAAATTGCAACTGACCCATAAAATGTAAACTCATACAGAGCCCTGCTTAAGTGATGTTTGGAATATGTATTTATCCAAGAGGGGAGAGGCAAGATTGCTGCCAGAAGTTACTGCTTTTATAAATCTATTAAAGACACATTTTTCATCGAGCCTCATCTGTTCCTACTTCTCAGAAAAGACCAGGTTAAAATAGGTTATACTTTATACTTGTTTGGTTTTGAATATCGAATCATTACCTTCCAGTAGAAATTGATATATGTGACAAATCTGCAGGTATTGTTCCAATGTAAAGAGTATCATAAACAAAGAGAAAGATGGATTCAGAAGTAAGATAAGATAAGATGAGAATTGTTGTGGTTGCAGTACGCAGGTGATAGTAATAACATGAATCACGACATAGCAAAAGACAATAACACTCTTCACACACATCCAGACATACAGAAACATGACATGCATAAAAGTTCGCAGTCATCATCACAACAGAAAAACCACTCACTCAGCAAACTCACTCACTTCGACTCTGTGCCCTCTTGCTAAATAAAGCATAATGTGCACTGTGCTTCACATAGGATTTGAAAAAAAAGTGAAATCATTTCCAATTTATGTAACACTAATTAAAAAAAAATTTACTGTGACAGAGAGTCTTGCACCACTCGGACTGAATGAGGCACTGAATGAATTAGTATAACTGAAGTATGTGAAGACAAATCCCATGTTCTCAAACAATGCACAATAAACATTTAAAGCACTGTAATGACTAAATTCACATTTATGCACATCGTACTCGTGTACTTTACATTTAACAATAATATGCATCACTCACTCTAATAATCATTCAATCCTTGGCATTGAATCTTTTTTTTTCCATTTAATTACTTAATAGCTACAGTATATATGTAACACAAATTTCAATGTATTTAGCCAATCTAAAATTTCAATGTATTTAGCCAATCTAACACACACATTCATTTTCCTATTCTCAAACAACTCCTTTGCCTTAAACATGTTAGGTCGTACGTAAAATCCTAAATCCATAAATCTATATCTTTCAATTATTGATGGTTCACATTCAAATAAAACATGGAATTCACCTCCTAGACAATTGCAAACAAGACATTTTCCATTCACTCGCTCTTTTCCCTCCCATCTTGTTTCTACCAGCACATTATGATGGCATATCCTCATCAACATAGGCAATCAATTGCTAATCAGCTTGATTTAGTGTGGCCTCTAGATTTTTTTTATTTCTGAACAAACTATTAGTTTTGTTATCATACTTTTGTTCTATGACACAAGTCTACTGCATATTTCTGTCTATATATCTGAAATTTTGGTTAACCCAAACAAAAAGAAAATCACCATCTGAAGACCCTTTTTATTCTGAGTAAAATACTTCCAAGAAACTGATGAGTTTCAGAGAATCTTTAATAACACAACAGCTGTTGTGCCAATAAGAAAGAGAAAAGTTACAGTGAGAGGAACAAATCTAACAGTTCCTGCTGTAATTTCCACTCTAACTCTGCCATGTCGACTGGTGGTTGGGGGTGTGGAGGCTATGTCATTCAACAGTGATAACAAAATATGGCAATTCCCCAAAAGACACAAAGCCATAACCAGTCAAGTCCTAGATCTAAGTCCTTTCGATTTCCTGTTAACTGGATTCTACTGTGTATTGTTACACACTGTAATTAACAGTAAAGAGAATGACAAGGCTTTTTCCATCAAATAAGCAAAGATTGCTTTCCCAAAAACATTCCTGAGTTGAACTGATAATTGGTCAGCCCAGTTTGACATAAGAGAAGTTACTGTGTTTAGTTAGACAAACAGAATAAGAAGAAAACCAGAACAGGGTATGCTGATTTCTTTTTTAATAGAGAGCAGTCAATTTATTTCCTCATTCAAATTTGAAACTTCCACCCCAAGCCTAATCACTGGTTGAAACTTCTCTCTTCCCCCTATCATCTTTAATCAGATGTTATTTCGGTCTTTCACCATATTCCCCTTTCATCTATGTTTTTGCATTATCTTGCTGAACAGCAACAGTACACTTCATCATGCTTTACATGAAAATCTTTTTTGCACAAAACTGGCACTTTTTTTTTTTCCAAAACTTTGCAAGTACTGCATGTTAAGCATTAGATGGGGCTCATGAAACTTGCAAAATATATGAAATGGTTTAGAGTGCCTAACGAATTTTACTAATTGTTTGAGCGTACAAATGAAGGCTGTCCTACCCTCTTTTATTCGTAAGCTAGTTTAATGACACTTGAAAATACTAAAGAACGAAAGATGTATTAAACAAAATGAACTCTCCAAAGCACTTAAAACAAGAATGTACTATGTAGAATCAGATAAAATCCTACTACAACCTAAAGCTCAGTCAAAATGGGAAACAACACTGAAAGTAAAAATAGACTGGAAGGAAGTCTGGATGTTCTTTGCACAAAGCCAAATACCCAATAATGTGAAGCAATTCTTGTCTTAACAGCTTCATAATGTTCTTTGTACCAAAGCAATACTACATAGCTGGGTCAGCATGAGCACATGCAAAGCTTTCATCTTTCATCTCAGGAAAAAAAAATTTTTGGATAGGGTTCACGGTCCATTATGAGCTGATTAAGACAAATAGGTCGTAACAGTGCCTAGAATAGTGTTGTTACATGTCTGACAAATATAACGGGGTTCTGCACATGCACTACAAACCGTAAAGTGCCCACATGGTAAAAAGGTTATATCTCGGGGCTTTTTCTGACATTCAATACATTGTCTAGACTTTTCCAAAAGTTCATGCTCTTTTGTGACAAGTTCCAAGAGAAGGTGAAGACGACGTGCTCCCTCCGTTATCATTGCTACTGTCAAATCCTTTGAGGAACTGGAATCATAACCTTGTTTCTCTTTCAATTCTGCAGTAACATCTGGCTCTGCGTCGGTCTCAACATCATCTTCATCCTTGCCTGTGAAGCCAAATTCCACTCGTACTTCTGGAACTTTATCAATATCGAAACCCCCATCCTCTGTAGATGACTCAGTTGATGTCTCAAAACCCCTTCCTGATGATGCACTTATCTGAGAGGATCCACTGGAGATTCTCCTCATATCACTTCCTTGTGTGACCTGACTTGTTGTTAATGATGCAGCTTGAGGACGATCTCCAGTTATGCTGTTATGTTCTCTTCCTCTTGGCGCTGATTTAAATGAGCTGCTGGCACTTCCTCTATTGAATGATTCTTGATTTCTTTGTGCCGCACTCCCTGCACAGTTTAGACTGGATTGAGTTGCTCCGTCTAAGTAATCTGTAGAAACAAGGCCATCCACAGTATCAAGACCATCATCAAAACTATATACAGCATCCACTGTTGAACCACTAGTGTTGGGGAGCTCAGGTCGATTCTTATGGCCATGTTTACTATTTGCATCACTTCTAGTTCTACTGGGAGGAAGGGAACTGTACTGGGTGCTTCCTGCATTGTGTTCTGCTTGATCTGCCGAGACCTCAAGCTGATTTTGCCCATTATTGGTGACCACTCCCCATAAGGTTGCAGAAGTTATCTTTTTTCTTTGGCTCTGCATTTTTAAAGCACAGTCTCTGATGTACTTCTCTGTGTAAGAACTTTCTACCTGAAGAACAGTTTTGATGGCGGTCTCTATTTCGGGAGACAAACTTGGAGCTGAAATGCTTGGCACTGAATTTGATGGTGCTGCACTTGATGGTGCTGCACCTGATGCTGTTGCACCTGATGCTGCTGTACCTGACGACTGACCTGGTGATCGTGGACGTTTACGATTCTGATTAGCAGGTACATTTTGTTGCCTCTCTGTGAGTATGCGATGAGCCATCTTAACACAAAAACGACGAGTTAATATGAATACTTGACTGTCAGGTGTTTAAATGTATTAATATTTCTAGGAATAGAGGTCTACGACAGTCAGGAATTGATTTACATTTGCCAAAAGTATTTTGTCCATCTGCAACTCTGTTCTTCCCCGCCGTTTTGGCAGAAATGTTGTTAATCACCACCTAATGAAGAATGCCAGCTCCAAGGAGTTTTCCATGTCTTGCCTTAACGACATCTATGTATGTCCTGTAAAAGAAAAAAAAAATGTGACCATTGTAAAACTTATACTAGATTTGTTAACATTTGCATCAGTTTCCAATAACCTCACTCTGAGGAGATGGATCAAGCCAAAGTTGCACTGACCCCTAGAACAATCGCATTGTCAAACTGTCCAAGGATGTAGCAGAAATTTTGTCCTCTTCTATGACCTCATAAGATCTAAAAACAAACATCTGAATTAAGGTGAAACACTATTCTACCCTTATGGTGCGCACTGTCCTTTTCCAATTCAGTATATGCTATATGCAAAAGTGTGTACTAAAATGTTGAACAAAGCACTTTTCTTTGTTGTGGGTAGTGATCTTTGGGAAATTGTATCTCAAACTGCAGCTGTTGCTTGGCCATCAGATTTCACACATGTATCTGAGACACAGTAATGCACGTACTTACAGAAGCATTTTATATTTGAAAGGTTCATGCTCGTTCTGTTACTTTGAGAGACAGTGTTTTCCCTGTTCCACCAAACTTTATCTTGAAAAACACATATTAAAAATCCCTCTGTAAGTATGTGCTTTAATGTGTCTTTGATACACGAATGAAATCTGGTTGTGAAGTAATGAATTTACTAAAGAGATAACGTTTTCCTAAGCTCACCATCCACAACAGAAAAATATGCACTGCTCAGCACTTTGGTGCGCAATTTTGCATGTAAAATGTATTGAATTGGAAAAGGGCAGTGCACACCACAATAGTGCACTATACTCTTCAAGGGAAGAATAGTGGATTGCCTTAAGAATTGCTGGCCCCTTGGCACACACACAAAAAAAAAAAAATGTATTGGAAGTTGTTGCTAATGACTGAAACAGAAATCAGTTAAACAGTGAAGTCTGGCCTCATCTTGGGGAGACCACTCAATGACCTAAACACTATATGTCACCAGCTAAACAGCTTTTCAAAGGTAGGACAAAAGGAAAATACTCTTGACTCCATTTTGCTAAGTATTAGTGAAATGTCGTTTCAATGAGGGACTTTGACTTAACTGCAGGGCAGATAATATAACNGTTACTTTGAGAGACAGTGTTTTCCCTGTTCCACCAAACTTTATCTTGAAAAATACATATTAAAAATCCCTCTGTAAGTATGTGCTTTAATGTGTCTTTGATACACGAATGAAATCTGGTTGTGAAGTAACGAATTTACTAAAGAGATAACGTTTTCCTAAGCTCACCATCCACAACAGAAAAATATGCACTGCTCAGCACTTTGGTGCGCAATTTTGCATGTAAAATGTATTGAATTGGAAAAGGGCAGTGCACACCACAATAGTGCACTATACTCTTCAAGGGAAGAATAGTGGATTGCCTTAAGAATTGCTGGCCCCTTGGCACAAAAAAAAAAAAAAATGTATTGGAAGTTGGTGCTAATGACTGAAACAGAAATCAGTTAAACAGTGAAGTCTGGCCTCATCTTAGGGAGACCACTCAATGACCTAAACATTATACGTCACCAGCTAAACAGCTTTTCAAAGGTAGGACAAAAGGAAAATACTCTTGACTCCATTCTGCTAAGTATTAGTGAAATGTCGTTTCAATGAGGGACTTTGACTTAACTGCAAGGCAGATAATATAACAGGCTGCACTTGTGTCTATAAGTTGTTTTTCAGTGATCTATGTATGTCCTGTAAAAGAAAAAAAAAAACTGCAATGATGTAGCTCTTTGTTCCTTGGGAAGATGAAGCCACCGATAGGAAGCCTATGACAGAATGGCACATTGCTTCACCTGGGCATACTTAAAATGAGGTACATCTAGACTTTTCATGCAATTGTAAATCTACAACTCTTTTGATGTACCAGCCTCAGAGAAGTGTGGTACACATTCAAGTTTCATGTTTCATCTGATGCACCATTTTGCACTTTGGTGTACAATCTCCCACTTTCAGTTCAAAGAAAGGTGCACATCAAAGCATTCCAATACTTAGAAGGCAAAATATAAATGAATTTTAAACTTAAATGAACTCCCTATTCTTTACAGACCGAAAGATGTGGATTCGTGGAACGAAAAATCACAATCGTGTAATAGATGCTCGGGTACACCACAATAATACGACATTTACAAAAACTTAGATAATAGATCAATGATCGCACTGAGTTTGAAAACAGGAACAGCCAGGAATCAGTGAACAGTACATGATCAAAGGATTAATTAGAGATCTAGGTATGATTTGATATACAGTATTATTGATACTATTTTCCATTTTCAAAGTCATCATGTAATGATGAGTTCAAGGTATTTTAATATTGTATTATAACCGCGTGGTTAATGGTTGTGTGGTTGATTCTTGATCATGTGCACTTTGGGAAAACATTTCATTCACATTTCGCTTAGATGATCGATCTGTAAAATGAGTATCTGGCTGAAGGCAGTGAAATATAATGTCATAGTGCTTGTTTTCAGCACCCATAAACTGCAAAAGGACTGTAAACTCCTTAGGGAGCTAAGAATATTCTTAGGTTATCTGGCCTGCCAGGTAATAACAATTTGAAGTACAGTATATGAGGGAGCACTGGCATTGATAAGAGGCATAACAGTACATATATGCTTCAGATACACTTTAATCTCATTCACATTAACAGAAGTCAGAAAATAAGGCATTTCAGTGACCTCTGGTTTCCATCTGTAGCAGGTCTTGCTGAAAGTAAAAAAGAAAGAAAGAGAGAGAAAGAAAGAAAGAAAGAAAGAAAGAAAGAAAGAAAGAAAGAAAGAAAGAAAGAAAGAAAGAAAGAAAGAAAGAAAGAACAGAACTGCCTAGCAATAAATTATCTTATGGCTCTCACATGTTGAGAGTGTTCCAGTGGGTCACACGATAGTAGTTTTGAAGGACACTGGAAAAAACAAGGACCCTCTGGGACCTTTTATTCTACTATATCTTGTCCTTGTTATCCACTAAACCAAGACATGGGGAGGAGTACATTGCATTTCTGAATGTGGTGCTCAAGCATCGAAGAAGATCTTAAGTCCTCTAGATATTTCAAGGCAATTTCCACCCTCTTTTCTTTGGTTATGGAGATCGGTAACACAAAAAGATGAGAATTAGCGAAGTGGCTCAAGATGCATGGATGTTGTTTTTTTGAATGGAAGGAATGAAGTGCAAAGTGACATCAATCGTCTTCCTGCTCTTTTTCATTTTTGTTCTAAGTAGAAGATGAACAAATATGATGGCAGTCAACCTGGGATGGTCCACAGTGATGTCATGAGTACATGGGGAATGAATGACTGAATGATGAAAATGGCAAAGTTCTTCTCTCATTCCTTTAATTCAGTGGGAACTTTTGTACTTGAATTCCAGGGGACCAGACCACACTTTGAAGGTTTTGTGTGGTGTCTGAGTTCATTAAATTACTTACATTTACAATCTAAAGTGACTTCGGACTAGAGAATTTCTCAATAAGCATTGTTTGTTTTTTTTTTTAATGAGCTTCCCATTTGTGAAACCCTAACATATTTGCTATCCTTTTCTCCTCTTATTCCTTCTGTAGATCTATCTCTATCTTCCCATCTTGCTTGTTATAATATTTTCTCTTACTGCACATCATATCTCCCACTCTTGATCTTCTTCGGCCCTTATTGCTCTTCAAATGACATAAAAGGGAAAGGTGGTCCTAAAATAACTTTTTTTTGCTTGAAAGACTCCCTCTCCTCCACTTCCTCATCTTGCTATCCTTCCACATTTACAAAGGAAAGTGTCAATGATTGGGAAGTCTTTATGCTGAAATAACCACCTTTCCTCTCAAGTTTTTAAGGCACCTAGAAGTTTGAAGACACTGAGATGGCAAGTGAAAGACTTGGGAAGCATTATAAGAATAGAGAGAAGAGATGGGGCTTTTACTTCCTCTTATTCTTTTTCTTCTCTTTCAATTTATCTTCTTCATATCTTCTCTTTATCCACCTTTCTTATACATGTATCAGTAACTAAGGACAAATGATATCTTGCACTTAATAGGATTTAAAGTTACGGGAGAAGAAAAGAACGAGTCCACCTATTTATTTCTCTCTTCTCCCTTATCATTTCTTCCCAAAACAACAGATTGGCATGGACCTTGCATTTCTTTTTCTTCATCTTTTGCAGCATTTCTGTGCCTTTTTTTGCTCCATTCTCTTTTGGTTTTATTTTGTCTTTCCCAGTCAGTTCCTTTCTATGCATGGTATCTTGCCACAAGTCACCATGGTCTCTGGTAGTTGCCTCGGAGGCCTCCTAATCCTAATCCCATGGTGCAAGTAACTGGGACCAGTGAATCCTGAAACCATAACCCCTAAAAGAACCAAATGGCAGAGTTCCACAGTATTGACTTTAAACTGTCATGTCAGAAAACTGAATCCTTGTACCAAATAACAGAAGGGTCAAAAAAAAAAAATGCAATGGACAAAAGTGAATATACAGAAACTGGATAAAAGGTATATGGGAGGGTATTTTTTTATTATTATATGTGCTTGTTTTTATGTGTTAGCAAATGTTTAAATGCATAATGCAATCCTTGTAGATTGAAACACACACACACACACACACAATATGAATAAGGTTGATGTAATTTAGAACAGTCCATGTGGAGGAGGGTTGGGGGAGGAAAGGCAATTTTAGTCACATGCAGACAAATACTCAGCTGTCTCACTAGGCCTAATCTTTTCATTTCAATATTGGTTATGGGGAGTGGGATAGGAGGAGACAGGAGGGAACTGTGTGTAGTACTGTGTTAGCCGTCTATTTGGACTATGTAATGATCTGTGAATTGTAAACAAAGGCAATAATGTGCCTTTTTATAGGCTGGCACAAAAACAGCTGTTTCTCAACCCATCATTGGTCTTCCTCTGTTCCACCAGTAATATTCGTAACATCTTACTTCCAATTGGGGCAAACAGTCTCGCAGCACAGCAACTTGACGTAATACACTAGCGTAACAGTCAAGACAGTGCTTCCTTCCATACAAATTTCATTTCTTGCTCATAAGGATATGTGTTTGGTTTTCAATAAAACTGAGAATGACTGCAAACAAGCATACTTGTTCACTCATTTTCATAATTTCTACAGTGTATTATTCTATTAAAGCTTATAGTCCATGTTAGCAACTTTATAATGAAAAAAATTATTCGTAAATAGTGTTCTAGTAATCCTAGTTAAGAATGTCTTTTCTTGAAAATCAGTCATACCTTTGAGTATTCTTTTGATTTTTTCTGGTATGTGAATGAATGTGATGTTTACATCACGAAGCATAGGAGCATCCCATTGGTTTGATAAGGGTATTTGTTTTTCCACCTGCGTGGCAAGAAGTGTTATGACCTGTTGCCAGGACACATGGCTGCATAAATATGATTGCCGTAGGCCTTAGGTAGAGGTTGATTGAGCGATGCATATAATGAATACTATTGCCGCACTCAACAGTAGCGAGGGCACGGTAGTATATATATATAATATACTATCACCTCATCACAAGGGTTAACATAATGGATTATATTATATATAATATATAGATTTCGGCCTACAGCACTACAGCCACTGTATCCAACCTAACCTGCAAACAGAGTGTGGGCTGTCATGCATGTCGTAACAGGGCCCTGTCCTTGCTGGGGCCTAAAACTCTAATGAAATTTCTTTTCCTATGGAGCAAGCTGGCTTTCATTTAATGGGGTTTTTTTTGTCCTTTGTGAAACAATATAATAAAACGGGAATTCCCATAATGGACGCCTCCGGAACTTGCGTGGTGATCACTTTGAAACACTTTCCAGCAGGTCGCCATTGGCAGAAATCCGTTGAATCCGGTTTCAGTCTCCGATTTAGTTGAAATATCGATCTAAACTAGTCCTTGGCCTGTCTATGACTAAATGAGCTGTATCATTATCGTTGCGGTGCCCCAATCTCAAACTCAAACCTAGTGATGCTTCTACTTCTGTATGTTTCAGCCCATTTTCCACCACCAAAGTCCAAGATCGGCCTACGACTACCTTATAAATTGACCCCCACACCCTTCTTTTCCCTCAAAACATTCTAGTCTAGTGCCCGCCCCATAGGGCAATATTATGTTCTAAAACAGATGATAGACTTGAAAACGTTGACTCGTCCCGCACGGTCTAGTCTACCGTAGAGTCACAGAGTCTAGACTAGAGACTTGAAACGCTCAAAATTTTGAAAGGTCGGAACAGGCCTAGTCTATAGAATGGAGAAACCTAAACAATGGTAATGGAGAAACCTAAACAATAGTACACTTACGATTTGGTGCGTCTATTGCCTCAGCAAATGATTGAAACGTTGTAAGGTCGCAGGTTGTGCCCGAAGAGGGTAAGGCGTGAGCTCTCTGACGCAGAAGGGCCTATCAGTATCGCCAGCAGAAAGACGACTGGGATTGGTTGGCGGCCATGATACAAATTCGGTCATCCGTCATCGTTCACGTCGGTAGGGCGTGCTTGGGCCTAAATATAGGAAAGGGAAATCCCATGTTTCGACGTAATATCTCTTAACCCTATAGGACCCACTGTTCCATATTTGGCACATGAGTTTAGAGAAGATATTTAATTATGATAAAAGATAGTCCTCAAAAAACTAGCATACTATACTCGTATAAAATGGCCTCTGTGACCACAGAATGATAACTGTGCCTAGATTTTTAAACTTTTGTCTGTATAAAGCAAAGCCATGTGCACTCTTTACTCAGTACATATAACAATACATTTTCTGACAATATGTTCACTCTTGGGTCTTAGAGGGTTAACTTTTAAAGCTGTCCGTTGTTTTTCTGATGATAAGACAAACTACAATATCTGTGCAACAAGGTCTCTTCTATACCTATTCAATTACTTATTGCAATCCCCACAAGCCACCCTAATAAGACTACATGCGTGCTAATCGCTTTTACGCGAGTCAAATCAGGTGCCCATTCCTTGACCGGCTGTAAGTGCATTCCCCCTGTGTTCCTCGCTCGCTCGCTCTCGGTGACGTCACAGGATCACAGCTACGCCTGGCTTGCTTTGTTTACCTTTGGTTCGGAGTGGAAGACACTAAGATTTGTGTATCATTCGTTATGTGTGTGTGTGTTATTTTGATCTGTATATTTTCTTTAGATAAGTCTAGTCTACTCCGTTATGTTTAGACTTATATGATCACATGATTACTTTGTGGAATCCATGCCCCTCTCCTTCTACTCACTCCTCTTTTTCCCCTCATGATCCCGATTCCCGTCTCAAGCATGAAAATGAATGGCGGTATTTTCACATACCATGTCAACACCTACATGCAGTTTCGGTCAGCTGCTACAAACAGTGATGGGTCCCGCCGGGGAGGGGGGGTGGACAGCCTAGCAATTCCCCTTTTTTGATTTCTTGTCATAGCATGGGAGAGAGAGAGAGAGAAAAAGAGATAACAAGATAGAGAAAAAAAGAGACAGAGAGAGAGAGAGAGTGAGTGAGAGAGAGAAACACAGATAGAAAGAGATTGATGGGAAAGAGTAAATGAAAGCATGCATCGATAGGTGCAATANTTGTCAACACCTACGTGCAATTTCAGTCAGCTTCTACAAACAGTATGGGTCCCGCCGTTGGCCGAGAGGGGGAAGGGGAGAGTGGGGGAAGATGGGCCAGCCTAGCAATTCACCTTCTTTGATTTCTTGTCACAGCATGAGACAGAATGAGAGAGAGCGAGAGAGAGAGAGGGGGAGAGAGAGAGAGAGAGAGAGAGAGAGAGAGAGAGAGAGAGAGAGAAAGAAAGAGAGAAACAGATAGAAAGAGATGGATGGGAATCAAGTGAAAGAAAGCATGCGTCCATGAGTGCTTTACTGCAGCAATATTTTATTTTAATTCTGAAACTTCACTCATTAATCAGCTGTGAGTTATGGAAAATACTTTCAGTCATTACGTGTATGGATGGGAAACGGGGTTATTTTGCATTCCGGGACTCTCCGATTGCAGAAGTGCCTAGATCTTAAGATGAATTTGAAATCATTTATGAGGGAGGAGGGGGTAAATTACGCTTCCAAAACTTTAAATCTATGAAGTGGATGATACAGTCAAACACGAAGTCGTCGAGTACAAGTAAGTGGAAATCACGGTCCCCACGCCCTTCCATTTCCAAACAAATCTTTCAGACCTGAATTTTAGCTCAATACTGGTCTTTCAAAATTCGACAAACTCGAATGAGTCGAGTCCAAACGTTCCCTAAAGGTATACAGCAACAGACAAACTTACGCAACTATTACAACGCTTCCGTATAATCTGTCTTACTATCAAAGGCTTTACTATGCCTCCAATTTATAATCTGAAATCTATATCATCACACTAACGAAATGAAGCTACCATATCATACATTTCATCCTATAAGATAAAGAGATCTAGATCTATGCCTGGCTGACAAGTGACAGTTCATTCATGCCACTCCGTAGGCAAAACTTCTCCCTTTTCTCCACCCCAACCACCTCAAAACCCTCTCCCCAAACTTTTTGTCTAGTCTAGAGGTAGACCTTTTGTAAAAGATCGGCTTTATCGGTACTTTGAAAAGTATAGTTTTTATCTTTTCCTTTGATCAGCACTGAACTTGACAAATTTTAATGCTAGACGCTAACAATGGGATTTTATGGCACGTCTACTACTCCGAGACATGTCTAGTCACTTTTCATTAGACAGATTGAATGTTAGTCTCCATTCATCTCTCTCAGTCACATGATTCTTAGAACCAACAAGAAGTTTTGATCACTGAAAAATGCCATTCAGACAACACCACCATTTGTAAACACAGTACGGGTGCGAAAGGAAAGCCACGGCGAGGCAGGCAATGCGACGCCTATCGCTTGGTCTTTAACAGGATCTATTACGCAATGAAATGTAATGTTACTGTTGTTACTGATATGAAATTGAGGGAGATAGATTGAGCTTTTCAGTAATGCTAAATTTATGCAGACAGGCTGAGCTGTCATTGAGTAATTGGTGTGTTAAGTTGGGTAAATTGGTTTGCGTGTCAAGTTCGCCGGTCTAACGTATGCGCAAGGTACTCCCTCTATACATAGACTAATCATATCGACAGGGATTCCATTGATATGCTGTTTTGTTTTTTTTTGTTTTTTTTTGTTAGTAGTTCGAACAAATAAACAACAGTTCTGGGTCGAAATCGTCATCTTCTTCGGACAAAAACTGCATCGCCGCCACCTTGCGCCTGCAAGGCTGTGACTAACCTGTGACCCCTGACGTCACACCTAAGGGCAGGCACTATCATACCTCAGAAGCTGAGCTCGATGACGATACTATCCAGGTCATTTAAGCGGGGTTGACCTTTAAGGAAATTCTCTCTTTTTTTTTTTTTTCAAAAATATTCGCCGTGAAAAAGAAATTTAGAATTTTCGCCACTAGACTAAAATAATTAAAATGTGCGATAATTGTAAAGAATTTTGTTTCTCTCTCATTTCACAAGTCCCACTGTTTAAATTGCGAATGATATAGGAGTCTATTGTTACCTGTTGTAGGCCTCAATCAGTCTGTGCAAAAGAACTTAAAAAAAAACAAAAAACTGGACGAGCTTTCTGTAAGGATTCCAGTCACATTTCAAACTGCCAACAACTGGCTTTACAGCAGAATTACAAGTTACAATGGGAAGTAGATTAGGGATGCCATATTGGAGTTTTAGTGTCAGATTTAAAAGATTTTTAAAAATGTGATGTTTTCGAAAAGCCTGTGGTAACTAAAATTTAGTTTAGTACCTTGGCATCAGTGACAACAATGATTCAGTTTCAGGCATATTACTGATACTTTTTACCAAAAATAAGGTAATATTTAGGACCATGTTGAAATCATACGAATCCCTATACTATTATTCCAATAAAACAGTCTTTCATATCTGCAACTTGATACTCTGCCTGCCCCACACAACACACAGGGTCACATTATGCAAAGTCCGAATTTTTTACACCTGCTGCTAGTTTGGCGGCCATAAGCTTAATGGAAAGTTGCATCGTCCTACAGATTACAGACTATGTTAAATCATACGATACCCTGTTATACCAAGAAAACAGTCTTTCAAGTGTCTGTCAACATGATATGATGTCTTTGCCTACCCCAGACAACGTTTAGGGTTATGTTATGCAAAGTCCGATTCTTACACTCACTTCGCGGGTGGCGGCCATAAGCTTACATCAAATACGTTTTACGCGCACGACCAAGCTGTCTAGCCAGTGCTCTGAGGACGGGTGATAACACGTCCGTATGAATCTTTTAATTCCACTGTATACGGCAACTGTGTCATCAAACAAAATCATGCCGAGGCAATAAAAATGCAGAATACTTTACCTGGCTTACACAGTCAAAGTTTACTTTTTAATTTGGATGACCAAAACCATAAACGAAGCAGAACAATACATTGTCAGATACAGGTGTCTGTAATTGCCGGAACTTTAGTGACGTCATCATTTTTGCCACAAGCCGCTGCTGTTCGGGGAAGGGGAATACGAGGGCAAACCCCGGTCACCCCAGCTGTTTTTATTGCGTCATATTACACACGCATGCGGTAACAGAACGATCCTCTTTCTTCGCCATATTGTCTCGGTATGCACAATAGATAATTTTCAGAGGAAAAAAGTTCTGGAAAACAAAATTATTTTTGACGTGCGTCTCCACGTGTAAGTCAAATATGTTATAGCCGCACGGCCAAGTTGCCTAGTCAGTGTTCTGTGACGGGTGATAACACGTCAATATGAATCTTTTAATTCTACTGTAAGAGCGGATGTGTCAAACAGAATCACGAGGAAGCAATAAAAATGCAGAATACTTTACTGGGCGTACACGGTTAAACTTCACAACCTTAATTGAAATCTAAATAATACATTATCAGATGGAGATGACTGTAACTGCTGGAACTTCAGTGACGTCATCATGTTTGCTACAGGCCGCGGCTGTTCGGGGAAGGGGAATAACTCTAAACGTAAGGCCTAAATCCCGCTCACTTTAGCTCTCCTTATTGCGTCATAATAAAATGCGCACAGTAATAAAACGATGCTCTTTCTTCTTAGATTGGCTCGGTGGGCACCATAGATAATACCGAGGGAGAGAAAGTACTGAAAAGCAGAAAATTATTTTTGATATGCGCTAATCGATCACTCCAAGCTAAGACAGAAATATATTTTCAAAGAATCTCGAGATAACTGCCGTGGCTCTGTCTGCAAAGTTTCATTCTGTTTAGCAAAACCGTGATGTCACTAATTACGATCCGACGTCAAATCGACCGTTCAAAACGCTGTTGAGGCTTCCTCTGGACGATCACACTGCTTTCTTTCTTTTTTTTTTGTTTGAGTCTTTACGTTAAAGCATACACAAAACTAAATGATGAGACAAATTAATAAAGGGGTCACGAGGAAGGGCCCAGAATTTCGATGCTAGTGTGCGGTGTCTGTTTCAGCAATCATTGAATAAAAGGTCACCATGCTCGTTTTCTGAATTCCTAGTTCAGGACCAGACAATCTCAGGTCCTCGTTTTCTCTCTCAACAATCTCTGTTGTTTTTTGGTTTATTTTCCACAGAATGCGAATACGGAGACAAAAGCACGTGGTGTGCAGAATCACTTGAGGTTCCCAACGGATGTTACCTCAACGAAGACCTATGCTGTGCATCTTGCAGTACATTCAAAAGACAAGACAATGAGGGTAAGTTTCATGTCTGATCTTGATCTCGGTCCCGTCGTGGATCTAGGAACGGGGCAAGCTCTCTTATCCACGGTACCGTGCTGCTGTACAAATCATGTTAGTATAACGGTATAGGTGCATTATATTTTGAGACTTTCGATCATTGCGCAGAGATGGGCATTCCATCCAAAGTCTTTTTTTTTTCCTTGCCATGTATTTTGTTTTATAGTCTTAAAAAATCCACGGTTTTTTTTTCAAAAATTTCAAAGCACGTACATTTTTCTTTCGCTTGACCATTTCTGAGAAAACAACGCTGGAATGTCAAGATTTGCAGTTTGTGTGCGCAGCCATTTCTCATGCTGCCTGACGTCATAAGGCGAGAAAAGCTAGCAGACCCGTTGGTGTAGATACATGTACATACCATCTGGACCAATCATCTCAAAGCCTATCCAGCTTTTTGACGGCATGCAACACGAGTAATAGCTGCGCTTGCAGGATGGCAAACCCAACATTTCTGCGGTGTTTTGTCAGGCTTTAATTTCATTTAAAAAAAAAACCCCAGCAATATTTGCTTTGTAGGCTGTAAGGCTATTCTGGTTGCAGCAGCCATACACACGGTCACCAGGCGGTGTTCCGTCCTTTTTTATTTCGCCTATAAAAGGACCCTCTAGGGCCCACTACAAGACATTGGTGGCAAAATCCCACTGCTACGCTTTATGGGATTCCCCCTTTTCTTTCTTTCTCCGTCCTCTCTCCTACACTTTCCTTTACTCTCTCTCACTCATTTTTCCGTTGGTAGGGTAAGGGAGTGAAGCGAATTGGCCATCAGTCAGACCGCCGACGGGATAGCTAAAAGCTGCGCATTCAAGTGCGATGTCAATGAAACGGTTCGACGGTTACAAGGATATCTCACAGAAATAATCCTAAATATATCCTCTGGATCCATAAGGCCAAATAAAAGTTTTGAACGTTGCTATAAATTCTCCTCTACCTCTCCCCTTCCCTCAGTCTGCCTCTGCGCCTATCTTCTTCCAAATTATGGTACATGGTGTTGTGCGGCTGTTGTCGCTACCGTTTTTGTTGTTGTTGTTGTTGTTGTTGTTGTTGTTGTTGTTGTTGTTGTTATTATTGCTATGATACCGTGAGAGATCAGTGGAAGAAAAATGTGTGGTTGTACAGCTGGTGATGCAAAACAAGGGCGTGATACTGATATAAAAGCGCCTTTGATGTCAACGGATAATCGATATAGAAACTTGACTGTGAACGCCCAAAAAAAACCCCAGCTTTATCAGTGAATATATAAGAATAAAAAAAAATTATATCTCGGTGCCAGTGTAGGCAAAACAAAACCCAGATAAACACGGCTGAATAATATCATTATCAATATAAAAAGTCCTAGGAAGTTGTAGTTTAAAGTAAACGAATAGATAAGAGGTTATAATGTAGTAATTCAAATGTTTCAGCATGCCTCTCGTAGGACCGTATCGCCCAGTCGCGCCTAATAAATGAGAGTCTTTGACAATATTATCTCCCCTATGAGCATGACGTGGCGCCTCAGGACATGGGGTTTATAATAATCTATATAATATTATGATACCTTAAACTAATTGCGACTGAATGACTTTGAAAGTCCAATACAGGGCCATTAGTGTATCGGTTCATACATAGATTAATACCTGACTGAGACATGGCTATGTTTCATTTCCAACCCAATGCCACCCTAGTCTCTATTTATATCTATGACGTAAATAGTCACAGATGTACAGTGAAAGGGACGAGGATAGTGGACATTGTTATGAAATATAGAATTGCATATTGTTTATCCGATATTCAGGGAGGAGAATCTTTTTTACGCTTTGTAACGACAGTAACTACCACCGAGAGAGGGATGAGAACTTGCACCAGATGGTGGTAACGTTATGGATTTAAAAAAAGAAATACATAAATGTATATTCATTTATTGAAATATATACAGAGCATGCATATCAAAAGTAGTTTCTGATCTTCTCTTTGATCCCCACATAATCCTTCATGTTCATAGCATCAAAGTATCCGATATATTTTTTCATCAGCCGGCTCATCCAACTTTTAAGGTATTTTTGATTTCTGTCCAGTTTCATGACGCTAGTGTCAAAATGCCTAGAATTAATTGAAATTGAAAGTCATTAACGGACAAATTCACAGAACTAGGTCAGCAGTATTGTGGTATTGTAGGGACCCGTCCATTTTTTTTTTCTGGAGCCACCCCTGCAGCTCAATTAGGATATTAATAACATTGGGATATTGTTAATTATCATTAATATTATTAATTAGGATATTAATAACATGACAATATTTTTTCACTCTGAAAAGTGGCTAACGTATTTTAGAAGGACTTAGTCTAGTATTTATAATAAAACATTAAGTAAGCTTATCATTATCACACGACGGGTGTAACCAACAAACCGGCAAACACTGCAGACTAGCAAAGCGAGAGAGAGAGAAAGAGAGAGAGAGAGAGAGAGAGAGAGAGAGAGAAAGAGAGAATCGAGAGAGAGAGAGATGGATGGATGGATGGATGGATGGATGGATGGATGGATGGATGGATGGATGGATGGATGGATGGAGACACAGATAGAGATAGAGGAAATTGACTCACTAAGAATGAGAACTATGCATCTTTAAGTATAAAGTCTATGAAAACCACCAATGAAATGGCGATGCAGCCTATGCCCTAGACGACCACGGAAAATATTGTAAAATGGAGTATTTCTTACAGGGTTGGAGGCCAATGGCAGGAAGGGGGCGGAGAGGGTCAGAGGATCATGGCTGGGGACTAGTGGTGGGGGGCTGGTGGCTGGGGCTTAGATAATACGTAAGCTTATATGACCTTAGTATGGTATGTAAAGCATGCAGACATTACTCACGTAAGACCTTTACATGCTGTCACGTAAGCCCTATTTTCAGACTTGGGTTTGGCAAGTTATGTAGGTGATATTTATAAACACACATTAATACAGGTAAAACACGTAAACAGAAAAAAAAACAAAACCACACAACACAGACCAGACAAACAGACAGACAGGATACCACACACACACACACACACACACACACACACACACACACACACACACACATACACATACACACACACACACATATATATACACACACACACACACACACACACAGACACACACACATACCTGATTAGGGGAGCAGGGGCGGAGGTGGTTGGGAGGCTGGAAGAAAGAAACAATAAATCTACGATGCTAACGGTAAAGAGGGTAGAATAGGGATCACCACGAAAGAAAAAAAAAGAGAGGAAGAGAGAGAAAGAAAGAGAGAAAGCGAGAGAAAGAAAGAAACAAAGATCGAAAGAAAGAAAGAAAGAAAGAAGGAAAGAAAGAAAGAAAAAAGAAAGAAAGAAAGAAAGAAGGAAAGAAAGAACGAAAGAAACTTAGAAAACAGAAAGAAAGGGGAAAAAAAGGAAGAAAGAAAGAAAAAAGAAAGAAAGAAAGACAAAATAAAACTTCGGAGATGTAAGAAAAGAAAGAACATAGGCTGAGCCTTTAATTTCGGAGTTTCAGGAATGAGAAGCAACTTAGTCTCGTCAATAGTGAACTGAGTCACTTTTAATCTGGATCTGTTGAAGACTGAAGAGGAAAGAAAAAAACCAGTAAATCTATGAATTAATAAATAAGTATCCAAATAAGTTAATGGATAGATGAATGAATGAATGAATGAAGTAGCTTAACTGATCTTAAGAGAAATGTATAAGCACAGAAAGTATTTTGCTCCTTATAGGCATTGTGGACATGCATGTTTCACTTTCTTTTCATCATAGCCCCCTTTTTTTTTCTAATTATACATTCACTTAAACTCTCATCTCTCTATCTATTAAACTGTCTATTTCAAGATCACTGA
>JAWQUT010000003.1:837338-851166 GCA_033807755.1 Ellobium chinense | reverse complement strand
CCCCCCCCAAAATCCCCCAAGAATGTTGAAAACTAGCTTAGCCTGTCGTATATAGCGTGATTCTCCCAATGAGCACTTTTCTCATAGTCTTACTTTTGCAAAGATGCAGTCCTATACATTCACGTGCACAGACCATAATGCTTTTATGACCAAACTGAAACTGTCATTCACGATACACCCTTCTTCCCAACTCATCTTTTGGAAGGTATGATATATGAATACGTTTAATTATTACTGAATTATGTGAATTAAATTGTCCAATCTTAAACGCGATTATAATACATATGTTATGAGGAATAGTCCAGTGATCACCTGTCTGCATAACGGACCACAGAAACAAGAAAAATAATGCCCTAGGCCTTTAATACAGAGTAAATTGGGTCTATGTCTTGCTCATATAAAATAATAATTTTCACTGCAATTTGCGTTATTGGCGTAGTGTTCCTTCCACCTACGGACAGGCCCTAACGAACAACAACAACAAATACAACAACAACAACAACAACAACAACAACAAGTGCAGCCAGTCAAAATGAGTCGTAAGTCGCCCTTGAACTACATCAAGTTATGAAAAGCTTGATGTGTGCCCTGTTATATGGTGAGCAAAAAAAGTTTTGACTTAGCATAATACTGTACCGAGATGAAGTCGTCCGAAGAAGCAGCTTTTCACTAAGTAATCTAATCTGCCTTACAAAGACTCATATATGTGTAACAATTATTAACATTAGCCCATAAAATTAATATTTGTTATTACAGATATTATCCTTATTCTCGATCTCTATAGAAAATGAAATGTATATATCGAATGGGCCCAATCACCTATAAAGTCTGATGTCTAAGTTCTAAGCATCGCGACATAGGCTTCAATTAGACTGGCTACTAGACAAATGACTGTCCTATGTGCTCTTAATTTGATTGGGGGGGGGGGGGNGGGGGGGGGGGGATACATGAAAAAAAAGGCATAACATTTAGAGCCAACGAAAGTTATTGCATGTGGATAATTGTCTTTGCATAACGACTACTAGCTTGCCTCTCGCTTTCTGACGTCACGCCTCATTCTCGCACTGACCGGACGACCAGTCATGGCGGCCCGCAGGGTGTGAAAATCTCGCCTTTCAAGGTGCATTTTCTCGGAAGCGCTCGGGCGAAGGAAACGTGAAGGGGGTGAAAATTTATGAAAAAATACTGTGGATGTTTTAGGCTGTGAAGCATATAGCTATCCCTGTTCCTTTAATGGGGAGGAATGTAAGCCCCGTCTGCTAATTTTTCAGAAGCTGTTGCACATTATCAAGGGAAATGTGTCACCAGGGATTTTACCAGATTACTGTGAAATATATATACTGTATATGAAGAAGGGCGGAAAAAAAAAACAACCAAACAACCTACATTAGACAATTTCCTGCCCTTATCGGGGATCGAACTTATAGTCTCAGCTGTCAAGTCTGAACGTGTTTCCACAACACCACAGGGACGCTAACTTCACAGTAATTTAATTCTTAACTTTCATGTGTGAGTCTAGTGTTCACCCGTGATCTTAACACACTTCCGGATTACTCACATCTGTAAGGGCTACAGGGCTAAATTTTTACCTGAAAATTGGATGCTTTAAATCTATAATAGACCACAGTTCTTTGACACATGCCTATTCTACACCCTGGCATTGGCTGGGTCCAAAAAAGNGGGGATGGGGTTGGAGGATTCTATATATTAGCAGAGTAACAGGGTTATACACAAGCAGTGATTTTGAAACCTGAAGTGAACAAGATGGCTGGTGGATTTAGACTAGACCTATTCTTGTCTACTTACGGAAAGCTAGGATGCTGAAATATCCAGAAATCCTCTCTTTCGTCAACTCCATGATGTAAACTTGGAGACAGATTCCCTGTAGAACAAAATAGAACTACATAGTGATATTAACTGAGAAAAAAAAATAGAATAATATTGAAAGTTTTAGTAGAGCGTCCCTCAGCGATGCAAGTTCGTCATAACGGGAATTCCCGTTCTTACTACTTTCTGAAAAATACATTCATAGTCGTTTATGATGTCTGCGGGCCTGCGGGCCGCGGCACACTCATTTTTCAAATCAAGCATAAGCCAGTGACAACAGATTGTAGCCCGATTCGCAAAAGAGCCCGCATATCGCTAAAATATCCTTGCAATGAAGAATTATAATAACAGTTCAGAATTGAATCTTAGTAGGCCTAACGACCACTAGTCACATTCATTACTACACAATGAAGGCCCCTAAAAATTACTAGCAGATTAATTCGTAGCCTATGTGTGAGCCTGCAATGCAGTCTTAAAATCTGAAATCTGAAATCTGAAAGACACAAAACGTGAGATACGCTCACAAAACAGTAGTCTGGCACACAATTTGATACTCATTTTTTATCTAGACATAGAGTTGACTTTTTTCCCTTAAAAGAAAAAGGAATAAATAACTTTTGTCCACATTGTCTTCCCCCCTGATTCCTCTTGTCTGATCATGAAGGACGGATAAGTCAACCTGGCCGAGCGACCGCCTGTATACCCCAGCCCTGGCGACTGGCAGTAGCAGCTCGCGGCCGCCCAAAACCACCCGTGTAACCTTCCCGCTCCCCTTACGTTTTTCACATCGAAATAATAAGCTTAACAGATGTATATCAGATCCACTTCTCTTGCTCTAAATAGCTGTAACATAATATAATATGTTCATGGTTGTGTTATGAGCAAAGCTTATAGAGACATCAGAATTGCATAGAATAAAGGACGGTAAGAATCTCTGCGTTTAGATGGTCTCTGTATATGCGGACATCAATTATAATTTTTATATAAATTTATACAGTATTATACATTTTACCCGGCACTGCACGGGTTGCATTTAATGACGAACCGCCACTAGCGACTGGGTTTCAAGGATAACCGTACACATTTCCTGTGAACTTTGACCTTCATATCCCAGCCGCCACTACATTGTCCCAGTTTATAAAAGAGAAGGAAATTCACTGCTTGAAGCGCCCTCCAAAATGGCGTATTTGAAACTTTTGTTTTAATTTTGAGGTATACTCGATGTGCTTTTTAAAGATAATATCATATCACGGCGCCTCAAGGCTGCAAGCAAGATAAACTAATTTCTGAAAACCAACGCACGATTCAAATACACTGGAGACCACCTGTATAAGGCGGTGGCATTTATGAGAATAAAATACACAGATTCCACTACTATCCCCTCAAAAATGCGCGGTCGCAAATTACAACAAATTTTCGCGTTTTAAGGCTTTACTCCAATTCTGCAAAAAATTTCACAAATTCAGACATTTTCACAAACTCAGTAATTGCACTTTCGTTGAAAAATGAACTGGTGCTGTATTCAGAGATGCATTTGTGTGCCAATTCATTCAATACTTAATGGAGCTCAAAATCTGCACTCCTTCAAATTTTACGTCATTTAACAGTAAATAAAAAAAATATGTGAGAAGAGCAATAAATGTAATGTGATTTCCCTTTATTTCAAAAATATTCAGAAACCACATACCAAGTTTGGAAAAAAGCTCTTCATTTACGAGCCATCTCTTCCTCTGATGTATGTATGGTCACAGCCATAACGAGATTGCCTAACTCAGAGTTAGGCAGTTTGCATTCTTTGTTATTACTGGCTTGAGCGCACCCTATTCCATCCAATAAAATTCAAGGAAAAATCTTTTGATCACAATTTGAATATCTAGGAGCCGTAAACACTTTGCCTTTCTCCTCTACACCCATCAGTACTGTAATACATTTAAAAATAATAATAACAATAACAATAATATTTATGCGGTTTATCAGTCTTGTATCCAGGCTAATGTCTGCTCACGCGACTTCACACTATTATTACCCTAGCAGGCCTGATCACTCTAGGACTTTATCAGCTCCCTGAAGAGCATACCGTGCCGCTGCCATTTACAGGTGCTGATCACTAGCATTCGGACAATATCTTCCACTGCTTATAGTCAGGTACCGAGGAAAATGGTTGGGAATCAAACCCACGACCTTTAGATCTTAAGTCTGACCAATGACACCACCTTTGATTGATACTTACGACAGTGAGAGTCGCAAAAGTGTAATTGAACATCATTAGAAAGTACATCCAACATTTCTGTGATGACCATTCACAATAATCATCCTCACCATCATTATTCTCATCATCATCATCAAGAACAACAACAACAACAACGATGATAACAAAAACAACAACAAAGATGACAGCAACACCCTCCACAATATCAACATCAGCAATTGCATCAAACAAAAAGTTGAACAAAAAACAAACAACCATGAACACTTATTAAGTCTAGGCTAATTTAATTAGAGCTTTAAAACCAAATAAATATGAATAGCACAGGATATATAATATTTGCACCACTTCTTTGATTACAATAGTATGGATTAACTGAATATGGCAAGGTAAAAATTACTTGTAAAGAAAGTGTAAAAAAACAGCTGTTCAACTGAAAATAAAGCAACAGTTCATGCAAAATCAAACATAAACAAAATTGTCAATCTTGGCTGATGGCATTATCTGCAAGTATATATAAATATTATGTATACATATTACAGAATTACACTGGAAATCAAGCAAGGCAGTTTTAGCACCACCAAAATCACCAACAATCAAACTTGCAACTACAGCCAAACACATCTATTAAAAAAGCCCTTAATGTCAAATTGACATTATTGCAAAACATTATGCAATGCTCAAAATTTGCTAGACATTTTATTGTCTATTACAAAATGTGCCCAGCATTAATTCTCGTTGAGTGAGACATACTTGGGTCCAGCTGCATGCTGACTGTGTGACCCAGTGTTATGGATAATATCCTTTTCACATGTTGTCTGCTGGCTGATCAACTGAAACAGGGCTGCAAAATCCAACCGCTGCCTCTCATGGTTGGCGTTGGTGTGCAAATTTATTCAACCATCGTTCCCAATATAGTGATGTGAAGCTGAGAAATGGTTCAACCATATTGTTACAGCCTTAATTTGAGGAAAAAAAAACCAAACCCTACAGCAAAGCATTTCTCAGTCCATTACCACTTCCATTTGCAGATTAAATCATAGTCTCCCTGCTGTTTGTAGTAAATGACTGCCACCTATGATTTGACTCGAGGTTAGACAAAGGCATGTTAATCAATTGCAGCAGGTCATTAGAAATCCACTGTGAAGCAAGACTTTGCATGCCATGCTCAAAAGGTGGACAAGCTGTTCATTCCTAGTCAAATTTCCTGATCAATGATAATATGAAAAATGCTTAGTGTATATGGTGATGTAGGAAATCCCCTGAATTTCATAATAAATATGTTCAAATGCATTCTTTTCTGCAAAAGAGCAAAACTAAGTTCTGGCTTACGGAGATACTGGAAAAGAGTATATGTGCTTATAAGAATGTTTTCTCCAGATTGTGTGATTATGTCATGCACTCTTCAAATATCAAAATCCCTCCCCCCCTCCCCCAATATATATCAGTTAGCATGCTGACTTTCCCTTCGTTCTTGCATCTTAAAATTGCATTACTTGAGAAAAATCTAAAATCTGCTAAGGGGGATAATGTTTCCCTCAACTCAGACGACCTGGAGAAATCACTGTTTGTAATCTAATGTTCCTTTTCTGAATAAGCATGAGCTAATCACAAAGCTGGCATAGAAAAAGCAGATGTTCATAACTAATAAGTCTGAGACTTCAATGCTATCCTTTGATCTCATTGTACTGCACAAGTGGAAGTTCATAAAAGATGGACAGCAATATGGTAAAACGAGAAGAAATGCATGCCATTTTTACATCCTAGTAAAACATAATGGCTTGGTAACATCTGAATCTTGATATCAATGATTATGAGTCACATGACCATTTTGAAATCTAGAAAATGTGATCACATAACACGAGTCTGTATTAGCGAATGAAATTCATTTCCTATTTACAATCTGAAACTGGTATTCTTGTCTTTCTGCATTGGTCATCTGCAACTAAACAAGCCATCAAACATTACTGATCACAATCATTTTCAGTGAGTTCTGTTCTCCAGAGCATTTTTTGAACTGCCCAGCTGTCAATCTCTTCTAAAGAGCTTTGCAAAAATAATATAAACTCACAATATGAAATTTCAAATTTTCAAAACTGAATAAAATCCTGAAGTTTCAATTAAACCTAACTACATTTTAAATATAAGCTCAGATAAAAGGATACACAAGTATAATAATAGAATTATTCAAATTTTATCATTTGTCACCATTTCCTCATAGAGGTCAATTGTCAGATTAAGCATCACAATAAACCTGAGGATCATTATTATCATTAAAAGGTCAAAGAGCCTTTACTACACCGTGAGGTCACATCATTCTAAACCATCTTGAAAATAACTTTATATATAATCCATCACCTGTGAGGTGTCTTCTTCATAGAACAAAGGATCACAAGTCTGGCCATCACCCTCTGTATCCTTATTCAGCACATGAGCAATTATTCCTAACATTCATCAGTACGAATCACTTATGAGGAGATGAAATCAGAAAATCTAAGGCTGTGACAAGTATCATCCCATGTATATTAATAATCCATGGACTGTATCACTTTGTTGCAATTAAGTGAGTATGTCTCATGCATGCCAAATTTATCACTGCTGCTGAAACAAATATACATCCTAGTGCCAATATGACCTAACAAATAATACAACGATACCTTGGAATCTTCATACTGGCATAATGGATGGTAATTTCATGGTTTTCTAACTATTTCCAAGGAGTTTTCAAAGCCATCATCCTGAAAATGGGAAAAAAACACTACAGCAGCAAAGTGTTAATCTCTTCCCCCAGTCTACAGGAGCACAGGAAAATTCTGAGTAAAAGGAATTGTGATTATCCTGTGATTTTTAAATAAAAAATACGACTTCCTCCATAAGAGGTCACCCTTTAAGCTGAATTTGTCATTAAGTTGTTTGTCATTAAACAGGGGCCACTTTAGCATAATGATAGGTCTGTTAAAACATGGTCAGGCATAGTAATTGCATTAAATACTTGAATTTAAAAAGACAAGAAATAATGCTTTTAGTATTAGTTAATTTAAGATTTCAGGACGAAAGTAAAATTAAAAATCACATGGATCAAAAGACTGGAATTGTGGCGAAAAGAATGCTGAAATTCTAAGTTTATGGGCATATGAGCAGCTTATGAAATAAAAGTCAGGCACTATCATGAAAATAGGTTATATCTGTAGATATGTAAAAAGTTTGTCATGTATAAAGCAATAAATATACTTGTGGTTACATTTGTGAGTTAAAAATGTGGTTACCACTGAAAGATATATCTGGTGATAAACCAATGTCTGAAATACTTCCAAATGCAGTATCTTGTTTGGATTCATTTCACTTTTTGACAACAAATGGTACTGACTAGCAAAGACTAGCATAGGATAGTAATCATCTGAAAAGCAACTGACTGTCAAAACAGCTCATTAAATATATTAAATACAGAAATGCAGTAAGTCAGTCATTACAAGTTAACAACTAACCATTACTTCAACAAATTGTGAACAAAAGTATGGCATGATATAAAATCAGCAAATATTTTACAGGAGGGATAACACAATCTCCCATTTCCATTTCAACAAATGTCAGTGATAGAAAACAGCATTATTTCTTTGGCAGATTTAAGCACTCAAGTATTGTGTATTTTCAAACTTTTATGTAACATTGAAAACCTTTGGCATTTAACATTGTTTATCACAACATCATATGAAATTGTGGCAAGAAACAGTAATGTGGTTTTAAAACAAAAAATGAACAGCCTACAGGTTAAAACTTTAACATAAGCTGAGCAGTGGTCCTCCTGCCCAAAACCATGAACAAAAGTGGTTCTTGTGAATTTTCATGGCAACCGACATAGTGGGTTACTTTAGTAATATGCACAGTATTTTCAAGGCAATTTCTAACCAAATCATAATAATCTCTTCCTTCTGTGCTTATGGCACTTTCCTCATCACATGAGATTAACTGATTCCTTTGTCAGAACACTGGTTTATTTCTGCACTTCAGCTTAGGTAAGCCAGGTATGTACACTTTTTTTTGGGGGGGGGGGGGGNGGGGGGGGGGGGAGGAGGGAGAGAGAGGGGAATTGTGGGATTTCATGTATACCAGTGTGTATACCATCTTGTGGGTAAATGAAAATTGGGATTTCATGTAGATACTGTTATCTCCTAACTTATGAGGAAATGAAAATGGTGGTCTGATTGCGAGCTTAAGTGGGAGGGGGTTTGATTCACAGAAATATAAACATCTGGGACTTCCCAAACTTAACTTAATCTATTCACATCTAAAATAATTCAAACTGAAACCTTTTGGTTCCTCTGCTACAATGCAACTTTCATGTAAAAATCAAGGGTCTCAATCTGCTTGGGCATTGATGAATGTCCAACCTTTATATTACTGCTAGTCTAGTTTTGTAGGGCAGTTGCAGTTCTAGGTTGAACATGTAAGTCCAATCAAATCCTGTTTACCACCAGGAAATCCTATGTGAAGCACAGTGCACATTATACTTTATTGAGTGAGAGGGCAGGGAGTTAAAGTGAGCAAGTTTACTGAATGAGTGGTTTTTCTGTTGTGACAATGACTGAAAACTTTTATGTACAGTTGACTCCGCTTAATCGCCCTTCCTGGGGATCACGGAAAAAGTGGTCGATTAAGCGGAGAGGCGATTAAGCGGAGAAGGTAATTTGGGCCATATTTTTGGTAATGGGGTTAAATTTCTTTGATGTCGTGGTTTGATATCGTGCATTGACACCTTCTCGTTGCCAGTCTCAGGACAGACTGGAGTTTGACGGTGTTGTAGCGCACAAAATGTTTTATCTCCGCGGTCTCTCTCATTCACTACATCGCAGTAGCCCAACAGACAATAAGGAGTAGGGTGGCATAGCGGGATGGATCGTTTATCCACATGACATGCTCTCTGATCTAACTCAAATCCACCAGACAGTCGCAATCAAGTCGTGGGGGGAGGAGACTATACCACAGCTTTCGGCACATTAGCATTATCGAACGGGCGAAGGCAGTGATGCGTAGAGTGGGACGAAGGGGGACAAGGGGAGGGGTAGGTTGGGAAGATAGGCTTATTACACCTATTTCGGAGTGGCAGCTGTCACTCAGTCAACCGATCTGCCATCCGTCGCGTAGTTAAACCGTCTGTGTACATTATTTGTTTGTCAACTGTAACCCTTCAAGCGCTGATCTTTGAACTCCCGGCGCTGAAGAGTGGTCGATTATCCGGAGTGAGAGGCGATTACCCAGTGACTTTTATATAGAAAAAATTCGGTTCCCTGGGAAACGAGGCGATTAAGCGGAATAGGCGATTAAGCGGAGGGCGATTAAGCGGAGTCGACTGTATGTCATGTTTCTGAACGTCTAGATGCTTACGGAGAGTATTATTGTCTTTTGCTATGTCGTGATCCATATTATTACTATTACATGTGAACTGCAACCAAGACAATTTTCCATGTTATGGATAATAAAGTTATTCTTATCTTATCTTTTTTTTTCTTTTGTTGCTTTAGAAAGACAATCAATTCTCTAAGCTTAATGGCCATTGATAGAAACAGTTCATTAGGTGTTTCAGTGGGATACACGAATTCATGAACATAATGCTGTCACCCTTAACTGTCAAGTCAATAACAATATTATTATAGCTTCATGATCTTGAATTCCTCTGGCATCATGCTCCACAGTTTCAATCCTTTGCTCTAAATCTCTGAATTATATGTAAATCATGATCTTGAATTTTCAAGCTGGTCTTTTGGAATTCCAGATAGTGAGGTTTTACCACAGTAATTATGTCAGGTCTAGGCACCTCTAGTTACAAACCCTGCCCACTTTATTACTCTAACGCACGAAGTGCATGTTAAGTGATACAGCACCATTCCTGAAATGTTGGTTTCAAGAAAATACAGTTGTCTCCATGCCACTGAGTCCTTGAATACTGTATGCATCACAGAAATCTGATTTTATATTGTTCATATTTTGATAAGATAATCAACATAAATTACTGTACGAATGCCATTAGAAAATATCCAGTATTTCTTTGATGATCCCTCACTAACAAAAGGCTTGATGAATAAATTTAGTGGCTGCTACTCACCCTGAACACTAGCCCACTATAACAGCAAAGTAGTTTTTACTCACCAATTACTCATCTCAAAATGTAAAAATATGCTTTTTGCATATGGTTGGTCAGTTAAGGGTATAAATAAAAAATTTAAAATGTTATCTGAAACATTCATGACTTGTGTCTCAGATTTCATTGTCGTTTTTCAAATTCAGTGTGTCCATAATGCAGTACATCATGACTTGTTCAGCCATCAGGAGTGCGAAAGGGTTGTTCAGATGCTACATGCTGCGATATATGGCTAGATTGGCATCTCTGATCTTTAAATGTGCACAGCGCACCATAAATAACCTCTGTAACAGATTACAAGCAACTCATCAATATTAGACCAGCCTTGACTTAGACAGCCAAGTGCTACCTGTAACAGAGACAACAAACTGTACAGATGTTTTAGCGAAATCAAGATTTCGTTGTTAGAAAGCCGATGAGAGGTTGGCAGTCTAGACAGTATCAGTGTTGCCAGATTTGGATCTTTTGAAGCTAAGCACCAAATATTTGACTTTTTAAAAGCCATTGACTCCCTCCAAAGGAAAACAAATAAGATAGGATATAAATGCTAGATTACCAAAAAAATCATCCTCGTTATGCCCCTGATACAGCTTAAATATATATGGACACTTTCCACTAATATTCAGAATATTCACAGAAGAAAGCCTCCCTTCAGTCTTAACAGTCTTATAAAGTGGAGAAAAACACTTTTCATGTTATTTCCATTACTGACTTTGAGTTGATGAGTTGACTGGGAAACACTGGATAAATAAAGTAGCATGATATTTGGTGGAGATCTTCTATAAGGGAAAACAATGTGCTTTTCATTAGATTTCTCTATCCTCACAAACATCTAAAGTGATATACATTTATTTATCCACATTTATCCACGTATTACATGCAAACCATGATTTTTGTTCTAGCTCCTAAATGCTTTTCTGACTGTCGACAACAAGCTAAGATGGTAGATATGGCATTATTGATATGCATGACCACTCAAAGTAGAAAAGCCTTACCTGTGCAAGGCTCAAGCTGACAACATCTTGTCTGCCCCTACCCATCTGTTACCTGAGTTTTGCTAGCACTTGCATTACAATGTGGAGACAAGCACATATGAAAATAAATCCTGGATCAACCTTTGCACTGAACATGCCCATTCTTCATGTGCATATGCAATGGCTTTCTCAAAAAGCATGCAGCTTTGAAGCACAATAATAATTTTGCAGGAGGGGCATCTTGAAAAACCAAAGAGAAAAGAGAAGAGTGACCAAACAATTCGGGATGGCCAAAACAGAGAATATGATTGCTGGCTGATTAGGACAAATATCTGAATACTTAAAGTTTGTTCTCAAGCCCTTCAAACCGATCAAATTTGACTCCATTCTATATCTATTCCTCATTTTTTTTTTTGCCTAGCAAGATGCATCTGCATACCTCCTCGCATGGTTGTTCAAACATGCATATAGTAAGCTAAAAATGCAAATTATATAAATGCATTACTTCCACATGAGGTTTTCTTTTATTTGGTCTCATATTCAATTATACAGCAGTATCATAGGCAAAAACAGAACAACTGAGATCAGCAACATTTATGTTCAAGCATTAAAGCGTTATTATTTGAAACACTGATTTTGCCCCTCTTGGGAAACCAACAACATCAACAGCAAATTAAATAATTTACCTCAACTGTTAAAGCTTTTATGCCTTTTTGCCTAAAGCATTGATTTTTACCCATCTTAAGAACCCATCAACAGCAATTGAAGTCATTTATATTGTACCAGCTGCATTAATTGATTAATGTTTAAGTAGTTTATATATCAATGGTATTGGGTGAAAATCAGCCAAGACAAATTTTTTGAGGGAAAGAAAGATAAAAAAAAACCATCAAGGCTCCGCAGCTAACTCAGGTCGGAGTCCAGCATTAAACACAGATTTGGTCATTTTGCACTTTCAGAATCAGTGCAGACAAACTAGATCATTCTGATCACATGCTTTTTTTTCAGCCTTTCTAATGGTTCCTAGGATGGAATATTTTTGACATGATGTAGCAGCTGGTCTGCTACATTTTAAAGTAAAACACATGATAAAATCCTTGACTTGGCTGTTTTGTGCCTGATGTCGTTGATATATTTACTGTTCTGTTGGCTAACAGGGCACTATCACAGTTTGGATTTGAGCAGTTTTGACCTTGACCTCAATGATCTTGTGTCTGGCTGTTGTGATAAGTCCAGTGCCACTGCACATGCCTTCAGCATTTGTTCTAGGTGATGGAAGGGCACAAACTTGTTCACTGGCAGATAAACTACATGGTCAATCAAGTACTTGGCTTCATGTGGATAGCGTGTGTTCAGAGTTGCGGTGCCCTGTAGAAAAACAGAGAGAGAGGAACATAATTTAATTATTTTCCATACAAGTAAGATATATATATATATATATATATATATATACTAGTCAAAGCACCCGCAAATTTGCGGGGTTATCGTGCGAAGCAAACGACCAAACTACATCTGCAACATTAACACCGCTTCTCTTTCTGTAATTATTGTGTTTATACACGCCGTGTGTAAACATATCGGTTAAGCTGGAAAAAAACAACGCTAAAAATTAATGATTTTGCTCAACGCCAGCCTTTCTAAAAACCCGCCATCATACTTGAGGAATTTGTCCTCAAAACACCAGTTTGACTGCAGAAACCACAATAGTGGTGACGTCATGAGCATGAACGTCAATTTTAAAAAATGGAACTGGTCGTTTGGATATGGAAAAATCCTTTTTCTACATATGTCTGAGATAATCAGGAACAGAGCTGCTGCTGCCCATCAATGTAAAAAAAAAAAAAAGGACCAGTTATGGTCGGTTTGTGACTTACATATTATGATGAAATCCGTGGAGAAATTAACCCCCACGATGTGCATGGGAGGAAGCGTTTTTTGGCTGTTGGTACAGCCAAGTCTAGGACTTGCATCTTTCTGTCGGAAAGCACCAGTATTCGCACTGATGGTTCACAGGGCCAAAGTCATGTTCATTCTATTGAATCTGCTCCTTTTCGTAACGATGCTTATGTTCACTCTGGCCATCGACTATGCTACGTACACATTCTCAACCCGGCATCTGATACAAATGCTCGGTATCAACTTCGGGGACGGGAAGTAAACATTTCATGTCAGGAGTGAACAACAAAAACCAGTGACGTATGGTCCATTTAAAAACACCAAACTGGGATAGTATTCACGAAACAAAGTAAGTTTTCGTAATTATCAAAATAATACTTACGGACCGTTTAAGGCCAAGAAATTAACAAAAGAAACACTTCAGACCAAAAGGAAGGTGCATGCAAAATTTTGGGCTGGTTGGTGCACGGATAGTCGAGANGATCATCTGTGTTGACATATGACACTGTATTCCACAAACCAGGTAAATGCAAAGTTTGGTACAGTGAACCTCGGATCTAACGAGGTCGCCAGAACCAACCTTAAGTCCTCATTGAAGATCTTGTTGAATGCAAAGTCTCTGCAAGTCATGTGAAAACTGGTCTATCTCTAGTGAAAACCATTGGTTGAAAGGGTACTTAAGTTTGCAGTTCAAAAATATCACTGGTTGCTTCCCTTGACACCAGACCCCATCGGTATGACAACACTCGCGAGCTGATACATGTACTGATTTATTCTTAAATATTTTTT
>JAWQUT010000003.1:781556-828108 GCA_033807755.1 Ellobium chinense | reverse complement strand
GAAACAAGTAACAAAGAGTTTTGTACTTACCAACAATGATAGGGGAGTAAGGAAGCACTGGGAAATTCATGGGTGGCTTCATCTACATTGGGATTCTGACCATGACTTGGGTGTTTCGGACTGAAACAATAAATGCAGAGACTGAATGTAAAAGATTTCGATAATTTTAACCGTAGTGATGTTATGATTGAATCACTTCTACCATCTGCTTGCTATGCTTGAATTTTGCAACCCAGTGTCCACTGATCAGCTGGCAGACAACACATGCAATGGTCATTATCCATAAAATACTAGACATGCAGCGAGAGGGGGACTGGACCCAAGGGGTCTCACACTACATGAGTTAATGTTGATAAATTTCACATAGGCCACAAAAAAGGGAGTTCACTTGTTGTTATTTTGCTTTAGCGGCTTCATCTGTTTGTTTATAATTTAAACAAGGACATGCATGTCAAAAATAATTTTCTGTTTTCCAGGACTTTTTCTCTCTGAAAATTGTCTTTGGTGCCCAAAGAGCCAATTTTGTGAAAAAAGAACATTGTTCTGTTACCATGCACACGTGAAAGTTAACACAATAAGGAAAGCAGGAATAACCGGGATTTGCCCTAGGGTTTAAAGTTATTCCCCTTCCGCAAACAGTAGCGGCTCGTAGCAAAAATGATGACACCCCTGAAGTTCCAGCAACTACAGTCTACAGACACCTATATCTGACAATGTGTTATTCAGCTTTTCATAAAAATTTTGGCTATCCAAATTCAAAAGTAAAGTTTGATAATGTAAGCCGAGTAAAATATTCTCCACTTTTATTGCCTCAGCAAGACTTTGTTTGATGTAGCTGCTGCCTACATTTGAATTAAAAGATTCATACCGATGTGTTATCACCTGTCCGCAGAGCACTGGCTAGACAGCTTGGCTGTGTGGCTAGCACGTATTTGACGTAAGCTTATGGCTGCCATGCGTGTAGTGGGTGTAAGAATTTGGACTTTGCATAATGTAGCTCTCTGGGTTGTCTTGTGCATGCAGAAGCATTATATCATGTTGACATACACTTAAAAGACTTTTTTATTGCAATAACAGGGTATTGTATAATATAATGGCATGTTTGTGTATGTATACAGTATACATATAGTGAAGGGCTCCAATATCGATAAAGTTTTATGAATCGAGAGGGTAAATAAACCTTCTCATCTTGTTAGTTGGAGTATTTCCTGAAAAAAATTAGCCGACATCTGGTCTTGCCAATACGCATTCTGTTCCCGCAAGTTGTTTGCACTGTTTAATGTGAATCACAGTAAGTTCTGAACAACAAAGGATGATGGTACAGAATTTGCTAAATTTTATGTATGATCAAATATCGCTCAACTTTGACCCCACAGAGAACATGGTTAAAGATTAAAAATATGCAAAATTAGCTGATAATTGAGCCCCTAGGCATCTCTCCAATAAACTGCCACTGCTGGTTTCCAAATTTTAAGGCCGCTACTAACTATTATATGCGTTTTGGTTTTTGTATGATGAATCCTTAATGGCTTTGAGGCTACATGATAGGTCTAAATCTACATGCAACAGAAAAAGACGTTGCGATCCTAAGAACATTGCAGGGGAGAGAATACAGATTTTCAAGTGACAAACTTTGAAAGCTAAGAACTTTGGCTGTATGGAATAGAATTGGAAACAGATACAATTTTTCTGATTGGACTTGGACCCTCTTTAAGCTGAGTGAAATATTTTGCTGTTGATTTCATATTTTCTGAAATATTATCTTGCAATTTGTTAAAGTCGAAATATTTGATCACCCAATGGCCCAATGTATGCCTAGGCTATAACTAGTATGTCTCTTCCTGTGTCTGCGCACCTAAGCCTAATGTTTTACAGACTTCCCAAAATTTTTGAAGATGGAGTTGAGATAAATGTTTTTGTGGAAGATGACAGTGTTATTTCTCAAGGCTATCAGTGATACTAGTATCAGAAAATTAAAAAAAATATAGATCTGGATTATTAAGAGAAACAGGGAGGATTTCCATATGTGGTAACTCCTATAACTATGGTCAGTATCTTAATTCCAAAATAACGTACTAATACAATTGTAACCCTAACCCTACCCCTCCTAACCCTAATCTTAACCCTAACACTAATGCCTATCAAGACAGGAGCATCAGTCGAAGTGAGCGTAACTCCTTATTGCCAGGTACCACATATCTCCCCAAAATCCTTCCCATAAAAACTGCCCAGGTGTGCAGACACAGGTCAAACTCCAAGTACTGTATAAGAAACAAAACTGAAACTGTGAATGTGATCAATTATTCATCATGCCAGAAGGATACTAAGCGGTGGTTAAGCCTATGAGAAGTGAAAGTATTCACGCTCACCCAAACTAAAGGGCTATCTCTAACCACAGCACCGATGACACAGTTAATTTAGTCATAGACAAGTCATGGAATCGGTGCTATCGTAAGAGGAGGCCAACTGGCTATCTCGAAGGACAGCACCGCAATGATAATGATACAGTTCATTTAGTCATACATAGACAAGTCAAGGACTACAGTCGAGTCCATGTATGTCGAAATCGGATTTCTCCAATTACTTATTAGTCGAAAGAAAAAGAAATAACAGTTTTTTTTTCTTCTTTGCGTCTATTAATTATCCTTGCATAAGACGAAGTAATTAATGCCCATTTCTGATTAGTCCAACTGCCCAGCGCTGCCACAGAGGCAAAATCACCTCCTGGCGTCCTCCCCGCGTGGTACCAAACAACGCTGATGGCTTGAAAAACAAACGAGACGGTGCCGCGGATAGAGAGAGGCAATAAAACTGGACACTGCGAGTGCCATTAACCGCAGCACAATAAGTAGGGCGTGTGTATTACACCACCGCTGATAAGACAGTAGGGGAAAGAGAATGCGGGAGGGCTCGGCAGTCGGCGGCGCTGAAAAATCGATCGATAATTAAACATCTCGGCAGCAGTGTATACTGTATACAAGCATGTGGCTAGCCTATGGCCCATTGCACGGTGACGGTAAATAAACAAGAGGCTGCCCTCGTGACCTCCCCAGTGTGCTCGCTCGCTCGCGTACGGTTGACTCATCTTTATCATTTTCTTAAATTGAATTTGTCTTCTAAATAATGGCTTCCTCTAATCCTGTAAAGAGAAACAGGCTCAAGACTCTTTCCACTGAGTCGAATATTAACATGCTCTAGGAAATCGACAGAGGTGTGATGTCGAAGAATGTCATTGCTGAGAAATATGGCTTTCCCGTTAGCACGCTTTCTACGATCTTGAAAAAGCGGGAAGAAATGGAAAAAGCGGCGGCCTCTTCATCTATTAAGCTAATACTCAGAGCGATTTCTTATAAAAAGAAATAATCCCATTTAAAATACTTCCCCAATATGCCATCTTTAGTTACATCCCCTGTTGAATTGCCCCCGTGACCTCCCCAGGGTGCTCGCTTGCTCGCATACGGTTGACTCGCCTTGGAAATAGTTAGTCGAATTTTGATTTCTCCAACTCATTGGGGTGGTCCCAGCGAATTGGAGTTAAGCGGACTCGACTGTATATCGATATTTTGACTAAATCAGTGCCGTTGTTAGAGAAAGCCGGCCAACTAAAGCTGTTGTTATATAACATTGTTTATTTTCAATGTTCAGTTTTAAAGTCACCGTGTCCTCTTCTTCGATCTCACAATTCACATCCATGCTATTCTAAACTAACCAATTTCATTCAGAATCAATAGCAATACTTTTCTATGAGGTTCTTCGTCGTGTTATTCCATTCTCACCTTGTTTACGACCAGAAATGGCTACCAGGTGGTAACTAGGGAGGCTCAGTCTAAATTAAGACCGATCTGAAACCAGGAAACACTTGTCTAAACTGATAACCGAGCATGACGTTTGTTTACTTTCGCAACTTCCTTTTTTCTTTCCTTTCCTTTTTTGCCTCGTTTCACAAAGATCCTTCAGTCTAAATTCCGAGCCCAACAGAATTGTCATTTAAACGGTTAACTATTCAGAAACACCCCAAATCCACATTACATTTTAATCTACAGTATTAGAATCTGTAATTTACACTAAATGCCATCTAAATTACATCATAAACCGATAATATTTTGATTTTTAATAATTACAAGCAATGATTTTTAAGATATCAACATTATTTTTCCTAGCATTTACAATTACCCACAAAAAATGAACGGGAAAATCCGAAAGAGGAACAATAACTCTAAACGGGTTCGCTACTTCACTCTCCTGTCAGGAAACGAGACCCTTTCACAAGATATCAACAATGTTATTCAAATCTGTACCACGATCTGCAATTCTTTTGCATGTACCAAAAGTATTTCGAGCTCAGAATTTGAAAATCACTCCAGTGGAACACAGTAGTAGTAGCTTTTCCTCTCATGCAGACCCATTTGTAAGTGTGAAATCTTTATGTGACCTTCCTGCCATAGATGCAGTTCATTTAGTCATTTGTTTAGCCACAAGATCGGTCCTATTCCCCGATTATCCCTGATCTTTGACTTCGACCGTGTAGGTTTCTGCCTGCTTATAACTTATGGCAGCTTTTGACGAGACGATACCAGATCCCTCGAGACTAGTCTAGATCTAAAAGCTCTATCTAGCACTGGACGTAAATGCATAATTTTTGTCATACGAATGCTGTCAAATGTCGTATCTCCAGCTTTGTATCAAAGGCATATGCCTTTTCTCAATTTGAGTTTTATTCTGATAAGGAAAGTATGGGCAGAAAACATGATTGTAGTTTCGTCAAGAATGGATTTGAGAATGGAATTTATCGCACTCTGCTGAGATTTATTTAAATGCCATAATAATGTCTCATCAGGTTCTTGGTATGAGTAATGGGTAGATTACTCATCTCCAGAGTGAAGTTCTTAAGTTTGAATACCAGTGTTTTAGAGTTTGTATCATAATCAGGTCACTCACTCTTTTAGTGGTCAGAGTGAGGCCAATGCCTCGTCTCACAAAGAGCCTTCATACCGGGACATTACTGCTGGATAAATTCCCCAAAAATCCTTCAAGTAATGTCCTCACAAGACGTTGATGTGTCCATGATTTCTTGTGTTGGTGACATCATTACTATGACCGTGACTTTTAAAATCTAGGGGAACAAAACAGTGATTGCGAAGGGATTAAAGAATGTCACGGAGAGAACAGGTGCTCCACCTGGCCAACTTGACATATTAATGACATAGCACCGAGTATCAAAGCTGCTCTGTGTAAACGCTTTAGTTTATTTGTTCATCAAACGCAGCAATGGCAAACAAACTCTATGCCCCACACTACCACATACTGTATATATTGCAATTCATAGCCAACAGTCTAACACTGCAGTACTTTAAAAACAGTGCTCTTTAACCGCAGAGAGCTTGCATCATAGTAATCATTGTGATTTCAAAATTGACAGAGAAGCCTTATGACAGACAAAAACACATGTAGCAAATGTGGCCTTAAAAGACCAGTGCAAATTGAAACACCATTAGTTTATGTAAACTATTCTCTCTGGCTTTTCTAGATAGTTAAAACCTCATGAAATTTTGTGGATTGTAATTATTATAATGGAGAGTATCTAGAATAATCCCCTAATTCCTCAGTGTATGCAATGTGGCTGAGAAATACTAGGTTCTTTTTCACTCATGTTCTTACCACTCTTCAGGGTGTTCATTCCAGTGATCCCAAGCCAACCAGTGCAGACAAACTAAATGAAAGAAGAGCCAGAGGACTGCCCAAGAAATTACCCATAGCTGGAGTGTCACATGTTGTTGTTGTGGCATCAGGCAAAGGAGGGGTTGGAAAGTCAACAACTGCAGGTTAACATATTACACAGACATGCTGTTTGGTAGGCTAAGACCAGACCCAGTCTAAGAAGTAATTTTGGGCAACAGTAGTTTGCATATTCAACACCTTCCAAAGCATGAAGAGTAGAGTACTTTGTAAATGTATTTATCAAGCCATGTCCTACTATAGTAGGACATCTTGATCTGGAACCTATTGAGAAGTGATATTCTCCTGACTTCCTTTTTTTTTTTTTTTTAAAAATTAAATTTTGCTATAAACTTGATCACTTCAGAAGTTTAAATTATAGACTGGGGCTCTGAGGCATGAGTTTATGAGTCATGAGGTCCTACTTCATTATTTACAAGATTTTAGTTACAGGGGATACATTATGAGAGGTCTAAGGACGGCGGGAGTCTGTACAGCATATGTCAAAGTTTAAAAATGGTCTTAGTCACAAATGAATACTGCACTATAATATGCTTTTTGTGAGAGTCACATGACCTGGCAATTACTTCGTTGGAAGCATATTTCACATCATCCATAATATCTATGGTAAGAAAAACCAAAGAGCAATGTACAGTTTCACTGGCCTCTTAGCCAGAAAGCCAAGATCTTTGGTTGGAAAGTATTTATATGACCAACTAAAAATGGTTAATGTTAAAGGTTTCTGAATTGCTTATGTGGTGGCTAATTTGACAAGTGGGAGATAGATTTAAAAAAAAAAAAAGGGTCACGATAGGGATTTATAAATGCTTTGCAATAAGGGTACTTTGGTGGACTGATGCTAGTTGCACTTCATAGTAAATATAATAGAGTAACTTTGCAGTTTCATATTAAGGGTTTTCATATTATGTCTCAGAATGTCTTATGGTTTTCAATCCTCATCATATAGTATCATAGATCCTCTGTATGCACCATCATCTCATTGCTGACAGATTCTGATATTTTAATAGGTGCCATTTCACTTCTTTTCCACAGTTAATCTTGCTCTGGCCATGTCCCAGGTTGGCAAAGTGAGTTAATACAAAATCTTGTGGAGAAGATCTCACCCTTTCTGACAAAAGGGCTTATCTTCATCAAAGATGTTTTTGAGAAAATGGAATGGTTCTGTTTGAAGAGAGGTCTTTATTTTAACAAAATTCTTGTTTATTTTCTGTTTAAGCAAATTATTTGCAAACATATTTTATTGTGAGATAGGCTTTGACGAAATAAATCATGATTATACGAAAACATGACTTAAGAAGGAAACCTAACATTAGTCCTCTTGTCAGAAGACAGAAGAGATGATGTTGGGAGTGACGTTAAGTGGATTTGTAGTACCAGTAAAGCATTAGCAGGAAATCAGTAATATTTATAGTTTGTTTAAAAAAAATGGAGATGAGGCCTCCTAAAGTGATATGGAAATCAGCCAAATTGCTGCACAGAATAATCTGGATATGATGCAAAGAATATTAAACTTCACCATCTTTTCCATCCAGGGTAATAAAGTTGGCATTTTAGATGCAGATATCTACGGTCCTTCAATTCCTACACTGATGAATTTGTCTGGTCAGCCTGAGATTAATCACCGTAAGTTTTGACCGCACTGATGTGTTAATGTGAGCTTTCATTGTCTCCAAAAGCATTCTGAGTGAAAATACAGTTTGTTTTTGCCTTCTGATTAAGTTCTCAAGACAATATGACTTCAATCCATTCCCATGATATGTAGATAGCTTGTCAGGGAGTGTTTGTGAAACGCCTTGCAGAGCGGAAAACTAATTGACTCACTGCCAGTTGTCAAGGCCATGTCAGTGTTAAGTAAGGGTTACTGATTCAGAAGTTGTTGTGTTAAGTCTTTTCATAATGTCTTTATTTCTCATGCCATCTTTCCAGCTGTGTATAGTATGATTTCTGTCGTAATTTTCTAGCATCTTTTGTCAACAAAATGTTGGAATTATGGGATGTAAGATAGAAGAAGACAAGCAGGACTCCTCATCAGATTTGCTGCAGATGAGAACTTACCATATGGTGACTGTTAGGGGAAATGCATCATCTTTGTTGCATAGTTAAGCCCTCATTCTCTTTCTTGAAGAACTGTACTAATTCTTTATATCTTTGTTTCAGAAAAACTTATGATACCACTTGTAAATTATGGAATTAAATGGTAAGTTGAGCTTTTATGCTGTATTTTTTAACTTGTAAATCTTTTGTTGACAACTTGATTGTCTTTCCGTCGTGCATGTCATTTTGAGCAGAATAGTTTTTGTGTTATTTGGTATGGTAAAATCATATTTCTGATAGAAGTACTCATGTCAAATGTCTTGTATCACAGTGGGTCAGTGTGGCTGAATGGCAGTATGACATGGCTGAATATTTCAAGTATACAAAGAAAACACCCAAGGAAGATAATGCAATCCTGCTTTAAATAACTCACAAAAATATGTTAACAGGCAAATATTTTTACCATCTATTGATGTCTGAGATATCCGAATGCTACATGTTCACTATAGGTTCTGAAAGCTTATGCCCTGTGCCTCTTTGAACCAAGAAATTATTTTCTGTGCAACCATTTATAAGGACTTCTGTAATAATCAAGTCTTATTTTATTATTTTAAGCATCATTTACATAACAGAATATACTATAAAAATCTAGGGTTATAGTCTTTGAATGAATCCCAGCTGTATGAAAATGAATTAAGGCGGCAAATATTTGCTTTCATGACATGGATTCCACAGGCATAGCCACACACCCCACAGTGAATCAGACTTGAAACTTTAGGTTCTTTCACAGAATGATGAGAGGATAAAACAGTCTTCAATGTAGACTACAAATTCAGGCACCATAATCCAAAGGACTGAATTTTCACAATTGTTGATCTCACCTTGACAAAGCCGGTTCATGTCCAGTTAAGACTATTGAATTTATACACCACTGTCTCTGGGAACATGAATGTTGTTTGTGGCAACTGTTATCGAGGGCCTATGATTATGATGTAGCTTCAATGTAATCTTTATGTGTCATTGCATTTTATTTCACAGTATGTCTATGGGCTTTTTAGTAGATGAGAAATCAGCCATTGTCTGGAGAGGACTGATGGTCATGTCAGCTATTCAAAAACTTTTAAGAGAGGTAAGTTTGGGCTACAAGAAATTCATAACACTTTGGTCATGCAACATCACACTGACTGTTAGCCGATTGGCTCTCAGACATCTTTTTGAATGAGTGACTATGTGCATTACTCATGCTGGTCCTGGGAACTCCTGAACTGAACATAGTACTATAAGACATAATGAGATAATTCTTTCACATTCAAGCTTGTGTTGGATTTTCACGTACATGATGCTTGAACGTTAGAAGTTTCTTGATTTCCAGGTTTGAAGGATAAGATCAGGTCAGACACTGAGATATATGTTGTCACACTCGTTCCACTGCCACCGAAGTCATTTTTTGATGATTTGTTTATGTTACAATGATCTTCCTTTTATCTTCTTTTTCTTATTAAAACAAATGTTGGGTTTTGACTCATTATTGTATCCCAATTTTGCAAGCTAACTCACATCTGCCTCACTGTTTTGCTGTGAGCAATAGGTTGAGAGCACTCAAACCTCAAATATTGACTTAGGCATATATGGAAGGAGCCTGACAATATTGTACACATTCAGCCCCATTGGCTGTGGAATCATAAAACCACAGAATGATTTTTACACTCACTTCTCATGTGTCAGCTGCATGAAGTCAAGGAAATTACTTGCATATGAATAATTCCACACTGAAGTCTTTTAGCTTAAACCAAGAAAGTATTGAAAACAAAACGTGATTGCTTTATCTGGATTTTTTCATTTTTACTCTTTGGCGTGAGGTGCTCTGGATCCAGCTAACTGCTGGCTGTGTGACCCGACTTCACAGATAGTAAACATTCCATGTGTTGTCTACTGCTGATCAGCTGATACTGGGCTGCAAAATTCTACCACTGCCTCACACAGTTAGCACTGACATGCGACCAGCATAAGGGTGTTATGGCGAGAACTGATTTGCCTGTAGCATTACAAGGCTTAAATGGAATTCTGAAATGTTGTTGCAGGTGATGTGGGGACCCTTAGATTACCTTGTTGTTGATATGCCACCAGGGACAGGAGATGTACAGCTATCAATATCTCAGAATATTCCTGTTTCAGGTAGGCTGATAAATCTTGGGTGGTGGTGGGGGAGGGCGATGGTAAAAATTAAGAGATCCTTTGGTTAACTCGGTGCTTGGCATGAAAAGACATTTTTTAGAATGTGGCAGTTAGCATTGAAGGATCGACATATGGTATATTGTCAACTAAATGATTAATCTAATCACTTGCCTGTTTCTGTTTCGCATTCAGTGATCAGTTCATGTGGTTCTGATATTTCCACTATCAGAAGCCAGGTCAGTGAAACTGAGCAACTGTAAATATGCAGCTGACCACAGCATGTGTTGTTATTGATCCAGTGTCCCCAATATAACAGTGGTCTCATCAAGTATTTTGATCTTTTGCAATCGTTTATTAGGTAAATTTAGTGGAGGATTTTATTTCCTCTGTAAAAAAATATTGGATAATCACAACTCTTGGGGAAGCATTTTATTTATACTTTCCTCAGTCCTTCCATCTGTAAAATAAAAAATCTGGCTATAGGCAGTGGAAGATATTGTCAGAATGCTAGTGATCAGCGCCTGTAAATGACAGTGGCACTTTATGGTCCCCACAGAGATGAAAAAGTTCCAGAATGATCAGGTCTGCAGGGGTAATTATAGTGTACTCATGTGAGGGGCCATTAGCTTTGATGTGAGATTTATAAACCACATCATTATTATCATTATTAGTAGTATTATTTCTTCTTTGAAAATCATTTGGTAATTATAATTCCTTTCATTTATGACTTTGTCCTTATTTTCCCAAAGAGATATGAATAAGTAGAGTCAAATAACTGAACTTTTCCAAACCTACATGTATACTGTGAATGAGGCAGGGATGGCAGAGGGCAATTTATTTCATATTATGTGGTATGGTTGTGCATAGAAATGAGATATTTACAACAATTATGAAATTTCTCCATTCACTGAGGACTGGTCAGTTTTCAAGTAACATTGAATTTTCATACTAAACCTATACACATTCTAAGAAAAGTCTATGACATGAAGTATGAAAGAGTAAAATGGCCTAGTGAATGCAGGACAACTTATTACATCAACAGTGTTCAGCTAGATGCAAGGAAGATGATGTCATAATATGATGTTAATCCTTATAGCATGCACAGTAGAGGACATCTATACATGTCTTCAGTCTTCAGTGAGTTAATTTCCTAACCAAACTTCTCCCACAGGATCCATCATTGTGACCACCCCACAAGACCTTGCCCTATTGGATGCTCGCAGGGCAATAGACATGTTCTCTCATGTCAGTGTGCCCAACCTGGGCATCGTCCAGAACATGAGTCTGTTCATCTGCCCCAAGTGTGGTCACCAGGAACATGTGTTTGGAGAAGATGGTGGGAGGAATATGGCCAAAGAGATGGGATCAGAGATATTGGGTAAGATTTGCCTTTCATATCAGATATGTAAGTTTTTCCAAGATATTCGTATTCTTCAGCTTTTCACAGAAAAACACTGTTTTCATATTAGTAATAATACTGAGGCTCTAAACGAGGCTTATATCCAGGTTAATATCCACTGATGTGACTTCACAATAAAGAATGTCTTGTTCACTTCTTGAAATATCAAGGAAAATCCACCTCTGTAAGTCAGTGGATTCTGGCCACCCGCATGACAATGTAGGCTCAGGTTCTAAGCCAGCAAACAAAGAAGAGCCTCATCATTAGTTGACATCTTACAATCAACATTTGATTATTTGGAGGGTAACTCATGTTCAAGTGAACAGGAGGCCGCTAACTTGGATCGAGGAGAAAGGCTTGCACAGTTCGCAGAAATGAGAATCAACCAGCAAACTGCAGTTTGTTCAAACAAAGCAGATCATTGCTGGAACATTAGCAGCATTCCCACTTAATGCACTAGGCCTACTGTCACAGATTTGAAGAAGGAAGAGGGGAGGTCTCATCTAATCTGTAGATGCTTTTTACAACTAATGTGCACAGGAGACTTTTAACTTCACTTTTGTCAGAGGCTGTTATTGATATCTAGTATCCATGCTGATATTGATTTGTTTATCAAAATTGTCATTTGCTACATTGTGCATAAAGAGACATTTACATAGTTTTCTTGAGACACTCCGAGGGAGACTTACAGATAGTCAAAGAAGTGAATGAACCATTAAGTGGACTTACGAGGCTCCCCTTACTTTGTTCTCATGGTGTTTTTAAGTCATAAAAGACTAACGATTTTCAGGATGAGTTGGTTCGTTTCTGTCTTGGTTCGGTTGGCTAAAATCAATGAAATACTTTCCCTTTTTTAAATGTTTATTTTTGGATAAATGTGATTCCCCTGCAGCTGTCAATTCTGTCATGGCTGTTGTAAAACGATTGTTTTGGTGTGTTTTAATGCATTTTCATCTAAAACTCCCTCTCTCTTTCTCTGAGATTTGTTGATCCCTGTATGGAATGGAGTATTAGTCTAATATTGTTATAATGAGTGAAGAAGCAGATGATTTGAACTTTAGGTCTTTTTTCTGCACTTCAGGTGATGTTCCACTGAACAGATCATTGTGTGAATTGTCAGATACGGGGCAGCCTGTGGTGGTTTCCATGCCTGACAGCCCTTTGGTAAGTTTCATATCTAAATGTAAAAATGGCTGATTTCACATATTGCATTTCGCTTTAAAAGCAACAAATTAAAGAAACATAAGCATGACGTAAGTGTACTTACTACTTAATTGCAACTTTTGACATGCTTGCGTGGAATTTTGATCAATCAGAATTGGCTTTATTTGTGGCAGTGATTAAGTTACCTGAAGGTCATTCATGAAAAGCACTACCTTAGATGCAGAAATGCAAGATCAATACACTTTTGACACCCAGTCTTCGAAAACTTTGTTGAAATTTAAAAACTGTACATTTCTTCACATTTTTGCAGAGTCAGATTTACAAGTCGATTGCAGAGAAGGTGATAGAAAAACTGACAGCTCTAGGGCCACTACCATCTTGATAGAGCCAGCATGACAGTGAAGAGCTGGGCAAGATGAGAATTATTGTGACATCTTCTGTTGTTCTATGCCATACTTTTCTGCTGTTGTGCAGACAGTTTCCTCATTGACCCAAATTGCGTACCTGGCTACAGGCAGTGAAACATATTTCTAGAATGTTAGTAATCAGTGCCTGTAAATGGCAGTAGAACTGTATGACCCCTGAGGAGTTGAGATATCCTGATTAATATTGCCTGCTGAGTTAATGATAATGTGAAGTCGTGCAGATGGGTCTAGGCCTGGATACGCGACATGTTAACCTCATTATTATTAATTAAGTGCTGGCTCTTATCCACTTTGTGATATTAGGTGTTTTTTATGAGCTGCTGTTTATATCCAGGTTTTAAAATGGGTTAGTTGAAGAAGTGAATGAAACATGCAGCATTCTATAGATCAATAGGTTGTGGCGAGCACAGGAAGCATGGCAAACAGTTCATGGCACCACATTTTATCATATTTGCTATACAACTTAAACTGCTGTACTTTGTATTTTGTTTGCATCATGAGGGTGAGGGGAAGGGGGGGGGGGAGGGGGGAAACAGGTTTCCAAAATAGTGCTATAGAGTTTTACAGAAAACTGGTCAATGGAGGATTGCTGGATGATGTATTTTAATGCTCAGGAATGTTGAGATATCAGGACATTAATTAGGGATGTCAGAATGCGGGATTTATTTAGAAAACCAACAATAAGATCTGCAAAAACAAAAGCACATTGGAACAGTGAGTGAGGGGAAAGAACACAAAACAACTTCTATAGTGAACACGGACCTGAATGTTGACTTTGGTGCACAAGAAGTTTTGTCATCTGCTGCTATCATCCTTGATAATTGGCTGAGAGGGGATAAATGAGCATATTTCATGTTTTATAGTATTTGCCTGAACAAAATGGGCATTGTCTTTGTTAAAAAAGGCACATTTTTATTTGCGATACCCTTTTGACTCATGTAAATGATTTCTGGCAGTTTCAAGAGAGTGAATGCACACTGGGCTGTTCACTCTATATATTATATATAAGTCCTTCGAACCACATTAAAAACAGTAATAATAAAGTGTAGTGTAATTTTTAATAACTTTTTTACTTTCAGTTTATTATTATTGTTATTAGTATGACTCAAAGGACGTTTATATACATGTAAATTGGATTACTTCAAGTTTCCTACATGAGATTTTTTATTACTTATCATTTCCTTCAATGTCAGCTTATTTTTACTGGTGTATAGTTCTCAGGACATGGGTTAAATTATACCCGAGCTGTTCATTGTGAATTTGGCATGTTTTTCTGGGGTCAGGATGGATGATGTGTTTGAAAGAGAAAAAGAGAGAATGAAAGTAAGAGAGAAAGAATAGTATACTTAACTGCTAGCTGGGTAGAGAGGTAAAAATGTTCAGATGAAAGAGGGTGATAGAGTGGGTTTGGTCTGTTGTTGATTTCAGCAACTGCTTTTTAAATAAATGTTTTTGATGAAAACATTACTCAAAAAAACCCAAATTACATTTAAAGCAAGAAGATAAAGTCAGGATTTTTTTTATTTTTGTGAAACAGGTTCTCTGTCATTTATTGTTCTCCACTTATGTCGCCTTTCCACACATATTTTTGTTTCTGCCCTGCACAACACTTCATAAAGAAAATATAATAAATATCACAGAATTATGGAGGTATGAAATACATTATGTGCAACGTATAAAAGATAACATAATTCCACAATACTGGAATGACATTGTAAGTAATTATAAAAAAACAGCACTAATAAACATTATATTGTTTAATTACCATCGACCAACAAAAAAGATATTATCCCTCTATCTCACTGATAATTTTCAGAGGTAAAGAACAGAATTTGTCCGTACCTTTAGGCCCGAATCATAATTAACACTGCAAATGAAAAACAGTGCTTTTCTAAAAATTTACAGCAATTATATATCTGTATGTATATTATTATCAAAAGACATCCACATCCCCTTATATACCAAATATCAAAAGTTTACGATTGAATTTGGATGAGAAACATTGATGTGCAAAAACCAGATTCTTGTAGATTATTCAGTAAGCTGGACGGAGGTGAATGAATATAAAGTCCACAACAGCAGGTGAATGTTGCAAAATTTCAGAAAAAAAAACCACCACTAATGGACTACCAACTGGACTTTGCAAATAACATTTAATTCAAATCAGAAGAATTACATACTGGACATGCAAAACACATATAAAAATTCATTCCATGTTTCAAAGGCAAAAAGTTCAAAAAAAAAAAAAAGGAAGGGCCAAAAAAAAAAAAAGCATCAGAAAGTAAACTTCTGGTGTAAATGTTTTTTGATCTCACAATAAATGAAAAACACAAATGGTAATAGAAATCAGTTCTGAACTGGCTACAACATGAACGTAGTAAGAACTTCATGTTTTGAGTAGACACTGGAAATCTGTTTGCTTAACTATAATGAACTTAATGTTTACTAGCTATCCAATAAAAGTTGTAAAACTTATAAATCTAATAAAACGCTTCACCTTAACTGAGGCCACAACTCTGTCAAAAGGAGCCCTTACATCAATGGCTTGGAAAAGATTCCTCTTTCCAGTATTACCAAAGGCAGTGAGAGAAATATTTTAGCTCTGACATACAGAAGAAAAGATTTTTCAAAGATGAAACTGAGAAAAATCCAAAACATTAGCAGAACTTGAGAACAAACCGTCAGAATGGGGATAATAGTTTATTTATAATATTAAAATTCCATATCAGTACCTGACAGGAGGCCCATCTGATGCCTGTGTGCATCAGGAATCCTTATTCACTTATATGGACAGATGTTTGTGCCATAAATAGCATAATATTTTGTTACCTAATTACAAGCTTTTGACAAGAGCCATAAGAAACATAACAATGTGTCAGTTTGAGTGTTGCTTCCAATATCAAAGCCTGGGGTATCCAGAAGTGCCACTTATCTAATATTCAGCAATATCTGAAATAACAACTTTGAAGTTCCACCTTCTGATGTTTTGCTCTACTAGAGAAAAAAATGGAACAGATGATAGAAAAGTGAATTCTGTTGTTAGAGAATTAACTCACATGGCAATCAAGATATGCTATGAAATGTTGCTCCATGTTCAAAATTTCAGTGGCACCTAGGGAGATAAAATATCATCCAAAGAACGAAAATGAGAATCATAGTGTAGTTTTGCTCTTTTCACATTTGTTGGAGTCACAAATCTCTCAGTACTGGACTTGCAACATATTTGGTGGCTTGTTTCTCACATGCATTGTTGGTGTTCCTGGCTGGCGGCGGTAAGCCGGCTGGGGCTGGGTCAAGGCAGCTCCAAATACTTTCTGTAAATTGCAGTACAAATATTTCCTTCATTACAAAGCAATGTTTCAAATTGTCAGCAAAGGAGAAATAACACAAAAAAGGTTGAAAATGAGAGACAAGCCCTGTCAGTCACGATATATCTTCTGTGAGACACTTGGGGAAAAGTATACATGAGACAGACACACTTTAGCTTGCAAAGCATAGTCTAGCAGGTGAAAGAAGTCAGCAATGAATGAATGTCAGGAAATGTGGGAACTGCAATGCATAAAATGATGTGTTTTGCACCAAAGTATAAAAATCCAGTGGATAAATAATACAAAGTTTCCATGGAAACTGCAGGATTATGTTTACATTGGTTGCCTGTTTCCTCGTACATTCTATAATATTGTTATTGTACTATGAATTGGTTTAGATCAGACTCATGAGATCAAGGCTCATGCTAACATGTAAAATGAAATGCACCAATATTTTCTCACCACAACTGGTTGCCAAGATACACATGAACTTATTTTCACTATGCCATAAAAATATTTTCTCCATTCTCTCCGAACTGGAAAAAAATGACTTGATAAGATAAGAGATAAGATAAGAATGACTTTATTATCCTTAGAAAGGAAAATTGCCTTGGCTGTGGTACATGAGAGTAAATAATAAATAATCAAATAGTCTAAACATAGTAGTACATAACTCATTACAATACAATACTCAGACTAACTCACATTCATGCATACTGCCATACGATTCATAAATCAGGTTACAAACTAATCACAACAATAATCACTCGTTCACTTCACATGTTAGTCTCATACCCCCTCCTCCCTCCCCCACCACTTCTGGCCATTCTCACTGTGAGTTTACAGTGCAGTGTGCCTTTTTTTTTTTTTAAAGATCTACTGTGACGGAGAGTCCCTCATCACTCTGACTGAATGCGGCACGAAAGAATTTCTATATCTCTCTGTTTTGCAACACAGGGACAAAAGTCTGCCGCTTCGAACTGATGTTTTATATTTATTAAATAGAGGATGTTCAATATCAGAGAGAATTTTATTTACTTTGTCGACAGTCGCTTTCAAATACAGCTGATCAATAGATGGCAACGTGACATGCATTATTTTTCCAGCTTTTTTAACAATGCGATTTATTTTGTTTTTATCCCTGTTTGAGATGTTACCGGCCCAGCATGTAATTCCAAACGTAAAAATGCTTTGGAGGGTTGAAGTATAGAATAACTGAATGATTTCATTTTGTATGTTAAAATGTTTGAGCCTGCGTATGAAATACATTCTTTGATTTGCTTTTTTATTAATCTCTTCAATATGATGGTGCCACGAGAGTTTATTGTCAATAGTTACGCCTAGATATTTATATTTAGCTACGATTTCCACGTCTTGGTTATTTATTGTCAGAGGGGTTATGGGACTCTTCTTCACCCGAAAGTCAATTACCATTTCCTTGGTCTTACTTACATTCAAAAGGAGGAAATTGTCCTCACACCATTTGGTGAACTTCATAATCTGGTTAAAATATTGTTCTTCATTGTCTGATATCAGACCGATAATGGATGTATCATCTGCAAATTTTATCATTCGAATGTTATCAAAACAACTCCGACAATCATTGGTATAGGTGGTATACATAACAGGGGAGAGCACACTTGAGCCATTTTCTTAGCACAGCGACAATATACTGATTCCTGGAGAAACTGATACTCGTGATACAATTTATCAATTGCACGGTGACAATATACTAAGCTAATGTGAAGTAGCTTACCCTTCTTGATGTCCTCATTTGTGCATTGTAGAAAGCAGCTGATTCTGGATTGTTCATCATAAGTTCTAGCTGCAGGCGCTCAAATTTCTCCTGCTCATCCTCAGTCTGTAGAACATACAGGACACATTACAGAAAAGTGAATTACTGGAAATTACATGTCACAGTCATAGGCAGGCTGCCTATTCTAGAGATAGGCAATCTGCAACCTGGGATATTTTTGTGCTAACTACAACCCAATACATATCACAGACAAGTCTTGACGTCACTGGATATAAAACAATAACAAAGCTTGAATCTGGTTTTTTGTCTTGTGCTGTCACATATAGTTTTTCCTTTTCCTGAAAGAGTCACTCAAATGAAACAGGCAAGTTGCTTATGACTGTGATGAGTAACATATCTGACCTCACATGCTGAACTAGATTACTGAAGGTACTCAACTAATCGCAAGGTACATTTTCCATGAAAATTCAACAGGCATTTGGCTGAAACATTAAAATTTCACTGCTGATATTATTAGATTCACCCTACCTGATTACATGTTGTTCTAAATGTGAATTTTTTTCCCCCTTACTAAGTGAGAGCTATTCTTGAGCTGTTTGATGTGTCAATACATTAGAAAAGCATATGTGTTCATCTAACCAACCCCTCTGAACAGAAGATTAATTCCTATTAAATAGGGGTCCATCTTCAGAGATCAATCCCTCCAGACAGTATTTGGTACTTTTATGCATTTTAAAATTATTTTAGAATATCCCAAAACATAATCCAGAACACCTGTCTTTGTATTCTCCACGTTTCTTCATGGTAACACGCTGATACCATGGCGCCTTTTCAACATGAACAAACAAGCAGCACTTTCTAACTGCATTTGAAGGTATCCCTGGGAATCTAAGTCATCCATACTCTCCATGCAAGAACTCTTTGAAAGGCATTACTTTTCATACAGCAGTTAACTGACAACTAACCTGAGGCATTTGTGGATACTTTTATGCACCAAACTGTCAGTAATATACAGGATGTGATTAAGTTCATGTAGCCACAAAGTCCTCCAAAGGTTGCCAGTAACGAATGCCTGGAATGCCATGGGATATTGCTAGGAATTCAATATGTTCCGAGTGTGCAAGCTTCAGCTCTGATACAATGATTTTAACACTAAACTCACTGCTAAACTGGTGATTGGGACCATCACTCCTGGCTTGACCCCATGTCCTGCCGTCAGGCTTGTTTGGTTTTCCTCTGCTGCACTGAGGAAGCTTTCACTGTACCAGTTGTCAAATTCTGAAAAAACATCCATGTACAAATTTCAGTGAAATATCATCTCGTCTATATTAATATATGGATGCTGCAGTATGACTCTCTTGTAACTCACGTCTGTGAAATTTTATTGGAGAAACAAAAAAAAAATGTCATCATTTTGTATTAAATAAACTATTATAACATACAGTTAAGAGGCACCCAGCAAGCTCAGTTTAATTGGTCGCCTAAATAGGAAGTATCAGCCAGGGTAAGCTAGTCTGTTGTCACAGGGTACTGAATGAGAATGCAGTGTGACAACAGATATTGGATTTGTGCACTGTGAGTATGTGTATATTTAAAGCATTACTTGCACAAATTTGCATGGGTATTACTATTACCTAGCCTTTCATAAACTGGAATCCACAGGGATCCATCAAAATCTTATGACGCATCATCCAAATTTTATCCGAATCCCATCTCCACCCACTTTATTCTCACCTTGTATAAGTCTGAGTCTACACTGATCCACCAACTTCTGACAGTAGACGACCTCAGACTTGACATTGTGCAGCTCATCATATTTCATCCTGTAGGTGGCCTTCAGGTCTTTCAATCTCTGAATCTCCATAAATTCGTCTTCGCTGATAATGATGTCACCATCCTCATTGAAAAGAGGCCCTGTGAAAAGACAGCGATTAATTACTATAAACACTGACTTCGATCAAAACTGAGTCTACAGGTTGACAGAGTTCCCACCTAACAATGTAAAATCTATGCCACTTTAGTGAAGTCCCAGTCAGATATTGGATTTTTTTTTTGGCCTTGATGGCCACAACATCTTTTTAGCCTCATCTATGTCTAAAATTATCAGACTCCTCATTTGTGTTGGCCATATCTGCTCAAACAGATTTTTTTTTTCAGTGGGAAACAACTTATGCACCCAGTAAATTTTGTTCCTTATCTGTATGTCCAAGAAACAACATTTTCTAAATATGTGTGGGTCAAAGACTATTCCAGTAAGATTTTAAAAGCTAAACGATCATGGATTCAGACCACAACTTAGAATTTTTGAAAAAATATACTCTTTTGAGTAAAATTTATAAAGAAAATAAAAGGCTTAGGATCAGAGCTGTATATTGAGTTATTGTGTTTTTCAGATTGATGGATATGACGTTGGACATTTTCCGGCCTCACTGTAATTTAAATCATCAATAAAAAAAAAATAAATCATATGTATCTGTATAAGTGCTAAAAATTTGTTAATAATGGTGATACAGACTGCTGCGAAACTCTATAGATGTAAATGTCTATGAAAAATGGGGCAAAACAAAATAAATAAGTCTGACCATCAGCTTCTCTCTGGGTCTTCAAGCTGTCTAGCCTATCCCGTGTCTTGTCAATAGACTCCTTGACATTGTTGACAGCATTTGCCAGTTCAGAGTACTTCTTCTTCTTTGAGGCGAGGATTTCTGAAAAGGAATAAAGGTCAGTGAAGATAAGCAATCTATCCAGAGAGGTTCTCTAACTAGTTGAGACTTTACGTGTATATTAATAAAAATACGGAAGTGTGACAAATAGAAAATGATTCAGTTTGAACACCAAGAAGAACTTGGAGATTTTGTGGAAGAATAGTATAGGAAAGAATTTTTGCTAGAGGCTGGAGTGGTTACAGAAGAGCATGCTGCACACCTATTATGGATGTTTTCACAATGTTGTCTTGAAATGGTTAGTTATCTTGTGAAGTCTTAGGAGATTAGAGAGATTGGAGGGGGAGGGGGAGGGGGCATTTATTAAAAAGAATGCACCAATTACAGGGAATGTGTAAGTCTCCATTTGTGTTTGCACTGAATCATACATCAAAATAATATGTTCAGGAGATAGTATAGTCTTTCAAATAAATTACATACTGACTCCTAGAATTGATATAGGGCACTGAGGGTGGTAGAGTTTTTTAAGTCTTTCTTTTTCACATGATTAAACACTGTTGTATCAAGCACTGCTACTACTTAATATCTATGATCATACCTACCATCTTAATGGAACATACACAGAGTTGTACCTACCCTTGTTTTCAATGAGGATGCGATTAATCTCACTTCCTCTGTCAGCTTTGAATTCTTCAAATGCGGATGTTCTGCTAGGCGGAGTGCTGTGGGCGATTAAAATGATGTGAATTTATGGATGAAAATGTTCAGCCATCAAAAGAATACATCTGAACATACAAATTTAAGACATTAGAACTAAAAGATAATATGACATATACCCAATGCAAGTTCATCTTTTGATATTTGCAACATCAACTGACAAACACTTAAATGTTAGAAATGTCACAGTCACAGTAAAATCTCCATAACTATATCTGAATAATTATTGAGGAACTTTAGTATTCTGCTATTACTTTACTAATCATGAATACCCATGTAGGTCTAGACCAAAGTTTCCTGAAAATTGCTCCAAACTGCCTCAGCCGTCAAACAGAGAGTAATCATCATCAGCAGTATATTTTGACACGCTAAACTGAAAATAAACTCATCTGTCACCTTCCTCTTGAATAAGTTTTATACAGTAGTATATGAATAAGCCACTATGTTGAAATATGTTTATATGTTTATGTTATTCAGTGACTAAATGCAATGTCTGATGTCAGTGTGACTTCTTTACACTAATGGAAAGAACATAACCTAAGTGCTTGTATCGTCAATCTCTGAAACAAGAGACTGAAAACAGTGCAAGCATAACATTGTTGAAACTGTGTAAATGAATTCATATGTAACTACGGCTATTTCACCACGTGCAATACTGCGGTATAATTGGTTAAACTTTAAAGCATAATACAGTACTATTACTACTATTTTAACTAATGTGCAATTACTGAGCAGTGGAGAAAACATTCCCTGAAACTAATGTGAGACTATGGTGATGTAACCGAGTTACACACATAGCAAAAGTCAGTGGAAATAATACTGAATCACTGATAAAAATATTGGTGCAAAAAAGCATATCTGAAAGGCAACAATATACACTCGTACATGCCTCCTGAAATCCGGAATATCTTCCTATAAAACTCATGACAGAAATATCATAATTTGCTACAGCTCAGAAAGAGCTGTTCTTTGTGTTGTTTTCAAAAAGCTGAATAAATGATTTGTTCTGGAATAAAATCTAAATACTGTATTGCCAAAGTTGTCTTGACTGGTTGTCAATTTATATGACGCTTCATAAGATGAAAAGTAAAATACCCAAATGCATAAGCTATAATGAAAAAAGGCTAGAAACTTGAGTATACCATACTATGTCTGTATATGGTTGGTGTGCTTACAAAAAATTGATGATATCCATCCGATGACTTGAGATAATTAAATATACATGTACACAGTGGAACTCTGTTAACACATTTATTACTAAAACTAAAAACAATTTTCCACTTAATATAATTCCATGCTATGGTCTGAACTGCTCTGTACCTTATAAAACACACTCCTGGATAATGTTTCTGGCACCTGCTTCTAGGCCAAATCACTAAATGTGTACAATCCTATTAATCCGTTAATATATAAAATCCCCCTTTTTGGGGCCCTGCCAGCCAATGTCAGGGTGTACAAATATGTGAAAAGATCTGTGATCTAGATGAAGAATCCAATTTTAAAGTTTCAGGTACAGCTTGAACCTTACAGATATAAAAACAAGGTGTGTTACGCCTATGTTTTAACACTCAGTCAAAACCAGCCTAATTAAAAATTGGGGACCAAGTCAGAAGGACAGGTGACTATTTTTGAAAGAGTTCGGTGAAAAATTTTGGGCGCTGACCCCCCATTTCCTTGCCCTTGAAAAACTAGGCAGTGGAAGCACTTTAACCTGCATGGGAAAAAATTCAGAAATCACAGTAGAATTTGTAAAGTAAAGTAATTAATAGAGATTTAACAGTAACTTAAAAGCTTTTGACCACACCCAATCAAAAGTTCAATCCGATAGATGAATGTGCTATCAAAGTTCCACTACATATAAAAGATTAATTAATATGTGCATACGTGGCTGGGCGATATAGTCCCATATATCTTGGCACTTAAAAAAAAAAGCCAAAATAAATGCAAAGCTTTATGAAGCACTGCCATTGAAAAAAAAGCAGTGCACATTTATAGGCAGGCCCCTTGCCCACTTCATGTCAAAGAAAAACTTTCAACTTTGAAATGAAGCAAGCCAGAAACAAACCTTTCATACAAGTGTGATAAAAATTGCAAAAAATAGCTGTGAGGCTTCGCAAAAATTAAATGATAAAAAGGAGAAAATAATTTTTTATTTTACTTAGGTCTTTGCTCTACTCTCGCTACAGGCAGCTCAAGTTCCTGCAGACTGGGATATAAAAAAACAACAGGAAGTTATAAGATGGATCAGTACAAAATGAACAACCAGTTCCTGTTCATAGCCATCCATGTATTAAATTCTTCTTAATGTGTGATCCTGACTGGTCTAGATAATCACAGATCCCCATTTCTATCTGCTGTCCACCTTCACAATTCAACATTGCATTGTGACGCCCCTCCAACTTGTCACTCCATTCAGAATTTGGTCTTCTTCAGCTTTGTTTAATGTTTATTGTCCCATTGTTATTGAATATACATTTTATTAAAAGACTAGGAGATAAAAATCCTTGTTGGGGCAAGATGGGGTCAAAAAACAAAAAAAAAACCCTGTGTAACTGATACCAACACAATGGAGCATTGAACACTATAAGTTAGAATGATTTGTTGGTACAAAGGGATGCAAAAGTGCCTTTTTGCTAAAAAAATTTCATGTCAGATTTTCAGGGAACCTTCGGATGGATCAGCTGTGTCATTTTCTGGGAATTTTCAGGACTCCACCTTCAGCATGTGCTCAGTGAGAAAAGGTCTTTTGTGTACAGGCATCTCTGTCCATAAGTTCTATTGTAAAAGTTGATCATGTGGTAATATACTGACTGGCATTAAATAGAAAAGATGTCAATAATATGGAACTAACAATGCCACAGGAATAAAATTCTACATTCCCTACTTAGACATAACAGTTGTCTAATAAGAGCAGATAATGCATAGGCCTACATACGGTTACGATTTACTGAATTTTATAACTTATCACCATTTGAGGAAAGTTCAGAAACAGATGTGACTACACATGCTCCATAAAATAGAGGAAAGCTTTTCATGCTAGTTGGAAGAGCATTTTAGTCGATAATTTTTTTATGGAGCCCATTATTCAATCAAATTACCCAATTACATCTAACTGCTAAATGATCCCGTCACCTTATTTCTCTTTAAAACAAAAGTCTATTGCCATTCAACTTTATAGTAAATTATCAAAGAATATCACAGCTATCCTTTTTCAATCCTTGCATTGGTTGTCTTGACATGTGTTGTTTTCAGGAATGAATAGGATCAGTCATATGTAAAATTCTGCATTATTTCCCCTTTACTGATAATGCTCATTTAACAATCTCTATCACTGGAAGAATGGTCTAGCCTTAGTGTATGTGATGGTTGGCTTGAGTTGACAGCAAAAGTCGAACAAAGATGTGAAAACATTAGTAAGAACTAAGTGAATGGGGAATATGAAACTTTGATGTGTACAGACTAGTATTTCGATCCATGGTTTTGTCAGGTAAAACTGTATCAGAATGCTGAAGAGTGCATTTAAAATATTTTAAAATACTATAACATGATCAACATTTCTGTCACTGTAAGGATGGTTGTTACCTTCACTGAGACACTTTCTTCCAGCTCCCATTACTATTTTTCTTGTCACACTCTTCAACTTTATCTTACTAGACTATTCAAATTGTTATGGACCACAGTCATACTGCTACTCCTCCTCACTTCACTTCCACATACTGCAGGTTTTCATGAGGTCTGTGCAGTATTTCCAGGTGTGAACCAATTTGGTCACATGCCAAAGGCAATAATTATTATATCACCATAAATAATGAACCATTTTGCATTGTGGCATTCAATCTTCAATGCAAATTAATAAAGAACTGCATCAGAGCTGCACACCGAAGCACATTCTAGGCTACTAGATTTCAAATCCTCTTTTTATGAATTGCTTTCTTGAACATATGTTGGTGAGCAACTTTGCTGCAGTTCTCTTTGGATCTGATTGCATCCCAAAGTGCAATAGTGTGCATGAGTGATAATAATGCACATGACATGGAGATGCATGCACAGACCTCATTACAGAGAATAAAGAATAAGACTGCATCAACACACTGGCTCTAAGAAAACACTGAAAACAACATCTGAGCCAAGCATGAGCAGCTTACATACCCACTCACAATGGAGTATATATATATATATATATATACAGTATATGGATACCATAGAGATCCCAAAACCAACAACTTTGAAAGTTAGCAGAACATTAGTACCAACATGAAGACAACAGTAACAGTAATGAGGAAAAACTAGATCTAGATAGACAGACAACAGTTTGAAAAAGAAGAAGATTCTGTAGAAGATGCACTTCATAACACCAATTCATTTCTGCAGCTGAAACAAGTGTGCACACATAATCGCAACGCATACTTAATGGCAATGCAACCTCAATAGCAAAGATGAAAGTTTCGAAAAACACAGCCAGCTAAGATTTCCAATAGCAGCAGTGCAGAAAAGGTCATGAACACTGTAGATAATAAGATTTGTGATTAATGGTCTGTGCACTAGTTATACAAGTGGCTAAGAATACAGATGTTTTTCTTCATACAAGAAGAACTGCCCCAGGTGTGTGCATTAGGCATCCATCTGCGGCACTTTCCTATTTTCATCATAATCATCACCATCTTCATCTTTTGTGTCAACATTAAAGTCAGATTATGTAAAAATTGTGCACAAAAAAGTGAATATATCTTGCAGCCAATCAAAATAAACTTAAGTCAAAACTAAAGTAAAACCAAAATGAATTAGCATGAAAAACTGAAAATTGAAACTGAAACTCAGACATCTAAAATAATATTAAAACAATTTCACTGTTAGCTGCAAGATATATTTTAAGATCATGTAAAGATTCATGCAATACCCAACTTTTATGTAAGAAAATAAGAAGATGAAAGAAAGGATAGTTTAACAGCAAATTTTGCTTTAACTCCAAGTCTAACAGAAATGCTAAAATACCAAGAGCTCTAAAACATTAAAACATGAATGCACTATTAATGATCCATATATATTGCTGGCTTTGTTTTGATTTTGTTACCCTCTTAAGTTTTCAAAATGGTAACTTGGACACATAACCTAATCAACAATATGTACAATCCATCTAATGTCAAGGAATGAAACAAAAAAATTCAACAGAGTCCTACACAAGTAGTCTATGTCTACAGTTGAATAACCTCTTAAATTTTGTCTCAAACTTCAACTTCTGCACTTGTTTCACCTCTTAATTTAATACACCGTTCTGTCAAACTTCTACTATGTCTCTTAGTTGCTCTATTTCTATTTCTGTTGGTTCTCAGAATACTGTGCAGTTACTGTTCTTTATGTCTCTTATTTTATTTGTCAGTCCTATAGAAGAGTTTGGACACAAAACATTGACTGTTTTTTAAATACATTCACTTTATATTTTTCAACAGTTTTTTGTTAATTCTGGGATGAACCAAATTTAATTTCCATGATTATAAAGAGACACATTCCTTACTATTTATATTAACTCAATGACTCCCGCAAGCCAGATTTTCTGGCTTAAGCCGAAACCTGTTTTGGACCCCAAGCCAGAAAATCTGGCTCACTATTTAACAATATAATCTTCGAAAGAATGAAGTGCCAAAGGTATGAGAACTTCTGCACAGGCGTGAGTTTATTATCGACAACTTCCTTCCACGAGATTCTATCTTGAAAAAAGTTATACACTCTTCAGTAAGGTGCATGCTGAATAGACTGTGATTCCGAAAACAGTACGGGTCTGTTGGTGAAAATCCTACGGGGAGTCACTGAGTTAAAGCAGATATTCCATTCTCATCACGATGTTCATTACTAAGACATTTAAATAGATAAACTGAAGATACACTACCTTTCAAGGAAATTAGACATAACCATAAACAAGCATCAAAAATAAAAACTCTCTCTCAAGTTATTTATGTGATACTGCCAAATCATATATGAACTCCAGAAAACTTTTATAGGAATCATTCACAAATATCTATGTTCTAACTACCAAACATACCAGGAAAAATACAGATAAATGGAGAATGTAAGTCAACCTGTCATGCAAAAGATACTTTTCCTATTATTTTCACCATACTGATAGGACCAGAAAATCTGATACTGACAACAGGGAACTTTGGAACTGTTCTCCTAAAGTGAATATCTTTTACATTCCAATATCCTCTTTCTACTTCTTGAAAGATGGTCAGTGTTTACTTTTTTTGCATGACAAATTTCAGTGAAAGATTAAAAAAGAAACACAACTTATAATTCTACATAGGCTAAGTAAAATGCAAATTAGGTACCTGTCAGGTTCCTCTTCAGGTCTTTTATGGTTGAAAAAAGGAGGAAAGACAACAAGTTACACAAATTTTATAAATAACTTGCTGCAAAAAGAACAAAAGAAACCCATTTCAGATGCTTCTCCAAATAGTATGGCCACATAATTTTAAATACTGTCATCAAAATATGTCTAAAAATACAATAATACCATAGTTTGTGGAATAGATGTCAACATAGATGATATAAACTGCTCATAATGATGACTTTTCTGTGTGAGGTTGTTATTGTCCCTGATAATGATGATGATTATGATGATGATGATGTTATGATGTTACTGTTCACCTTAGTTCCGTTCCTTTGATCTTGTCTGTTCAAGCTTTTTCATGACTATTGATCATAGTTTTTTTTATTTTATGACATGTCATTCTTAGTTCATTTATTTTCTACACCTGAAGAAGGACGCCAGTCCGAAAATTTGTGCATTAAATTTGTTAAATTGTTATAGTTTTCTTGCTTTACTTATTTAGATCCACTGCAGATAAATGTTTTGCAAATAATGATTATGATGATGATGATAATGATGATGATCTGAAGATGGCACATGATCATCATGGCTCTGTTGCTGAAGAATTGCATTTGCATTGTCAAACTGCATTGCAGCCAGTCAAAATGAGACTTGGGCTGCTAGACTAGGAACTGAAACACCAGGCCATATAAGTCATAGGGGCTATCTTATAAAAGTCTCATTTGTTGTGGGGATTGAATATCAAATCATTTTGTGCCTAAAAGTACTACTGTAATTTCATGGATGATTAGTTTATAATTGTGAACAAATAATATTTTGTGAAGCAGATAAGATGACTTATGGTTACGGCGTTGGACTCAAGATCTGAAGNAAATAATATTTTGTGAAGCAGATAAGATGACTTATGTAGTGTAAAACATCTTTGACCAAGATTTTATCTCTTTTTTCACTGCATAAGGGTAACTACCTTGCCACTTCAGATGACCATATCTCAGTATTCAATAAAGATAGGTAAACATTTTATTTAACATTATGAAAATACACAACTTAGGTCATCATACTATACCAATAACTTGATGTTGTCATAAAACAATTAAAAATGCATTTTGACTGGCTGCAAGACAATGTTAGTTATCTCACTGTTCTTTCTTGTATGCCACAACAGGAAACACACATAAACCCACCTTGGTCTAGGTGCTTTCTCAGCCCTGGACACATTCCCTGAGGAACTGACAGGTGAAGCTGATCCCTCCACTTCCTTCTCTGACTTCTCCACTTTGTCGGCTCCAGGGGTAGGTGGTGATTCCAGCTTGCGCTCACCCTTAGCACTGTGAGATGGGCTGGAAGAAGCTTTACCAGCCACAGGACTCCTACAGATTGCAAATTGGAGGAACAGGTATGTTGTTTATTTCAGGAAGACAATATGATAATCACTAGGCAATACTGAAACATGGGACTTTGGTACCAAATACTCAAACATTAAGTATACGTCATTATTTAGTAGGCGTTTTATTTTAACGGATTCCATCATTGTATTACTCAAATAAACCTCAATAATGAGAACATCTTAGTAATAAGAACATTTTTATCATGCACAAAGGCATATTTATTATTATTGTTTGTCTGCACATCCTTGACAGTAACTAGCCTATTATCTTCTATGATAGGTATGTAAGAATATTCAACCAGCCATTAGACAGCAGAAAATACTCATGTATTATAAGGTGTCACAAAATAATACAATGCAGCATTTGTTTATATCCACATATCTGATGCATTTAAGAATAGGGTTTAGCAATGGTATATTATTTTAGCTATATTATATAAGCCAAACCATCCACTTCTGCATATAATACAAACAGATCCCAGTTGCTTCAACTATCTTTCGGAGAAGTGTTTAGTCTGACAAATGGAAGAGACAGCAACTCTGTGGTTCTTGAAAGAATACATATTGGAATAATCTGACGTCTCTATAACAATAAAACTCAGTATTTGGAAAGCTCAGCCACTAGACAGTGACAGTTGCTAGGACTCCTGTTGTTCTGCTGACACCCTTCTTCTTCCTCCCCACCCCTCCATCCCCACGTTCTTAAAGACTTGCAATTAAGTGGATTTGTTTGTTAGTGCTATCATGTATTTCCAGGTCAATTAAGGTAGTCAAGAATATAAAAAATATAAGATTAGTCCAGTTTGAAGTTGGATTTTAGGGCCATCAAAAGCTGAAGAAAAAAATGACAAAGGTTGCCCACAAAATGGCAAAACTTGCATAAAAATCTGAAAAAAATTGCAAAAGGCAACAGATTAATTTATTCCACTCACCTATCATCCGGTCTAAGAATGAAACAAACAATATCCGATGAAGAATTAACAGCCTACACAGATGACTTTTGTTTTAAATACGTCTCAGTGTTTTCACATTTTATACAGAAGAAGAGTACTAATGTGAAGGTGTCAAAGAGAGTATTTACCAATATCTTAAGGTTTCAAGATTTTGCATTTAATGATTAGAAAATGTGACATATGACTGGCTGCGCAAAGATGAACTGGTTTAGCTTTTTTAGAGTAGTATTCAGCACTGGGTCGAATGTTCAGAACTCCAAATATTTGAGAGGTTTCATTTAGTCATTTGCATGCCAGTGAGACTCTTTTGGTCTTAGATTCTTTTTTCATGCTATGGAAATGCACTGTCAAAAAGAATGAACAAGGCCAAACTGTACAATATGCATTAGGCAATATTTTTCCAGGTCTTTTTGATTTAGAAACAAAAACAAATATGCATGATAGCAGTTTTCTCCAAACCTCATTTTTGCAGATTTGACATTACACATCAGCATGGATGATATGCCGGTATATTTTCATGACTGCAAGATGGTTTGCTTAGTGGAGGGCCAGATATTGGTTGCAAATAATTCATGGTTTGATACACTTACACAACACCCCGTGATCCTCTCTTTCGTTCTTTTTCTCTCTCTTTCTTCTTGAGTTGTATAACAGTAGATTGTTCAGCTTTGGAGCCTTTTGGAGCTGTGCCAAGACCAAAACCACCACCTTCCAAGTCTCCTACGAGGCTGCCGTCATCTGCAATTGGCACACCAGCCTGTGGAAACATTTTAGATTATCATATTAGACAGGAGAGATGCAAAATGTCAGCACAGTGAAAGAACTAACCAAATCAGGGTCTAAACTGAGAGCAAGAATTTAATAACGTGTTTAAAATCACTTTTCACTTTTACATACTACCATTTCACAATTCAGGTTTCTTCATTGACTACGAGTAAAGAAATTTCCCCATTGTTGCTTCTCCTAAAATGCACAGGGAAAATGCCAATAAAAAATAATGATGACAGGACATCCAAATTATGCCTTTAATTGCAGTGTTATCATTCTTCCTCCACCCCCGGTCATACAGCTACACTGCTTTTACAACCCAGGAGCAGGATTTTTAACAGAAATTTAAGTGGTATTTAATTTTAAGACATTTTTGAATTTTCCATATGTAGATTTCAAGCCTATATATGCTGGATTACAGAAGGGGTCTCCCAGTGTTAGGCCCCATTGATTGAGATTATGGATGTAATGTTTATAGTACTTTGCAGTTCACTTCATGACAGTCTTTGGCAATAAGTCACTGAATGGTGGTTTCTTTGTAACACTGCTCACTGGAACCCATGCCTTTTAATAGTGACCAAAAAATGCTAGCAGCTTTGCCAATACATCTCTTATACAGGTTCTTTATCTCAAAATCATCTGAGAGTAGGGATGGGTCCTCTTCTGTAATAATTTTTTGGTACACATGACACTATCAGCAACAGCGTAATGTATGAAGTAAAGTATAAAAAAGCATTGCTGTTGCTGCTAAAACAATGAGAGTCAAAAGGGAAATATTTCTGTACACTATTGTTTTCAGATGCAGGCAAAACAAAATACAACAAGGCACAACCATCCATAAAATAAAATCTTTCCAATCATTGGAATACACGGATCATTCAGAACACAAATTTTAACAGAACATAAAGAAATAAGGCTGGGCACACTTGGTTAGTGGTGCCCATATAAGAAAAGACCATGATTGCATGGTATATACCGGAGTTAGAGCACGGGGAGCCGGAGAAGCAGTAGGCTTGATCAGTTTCGCATAGAGATCTGATAAACACTGTCATGAATAAGTTATGATAGACTCGTTAGTGATGAATAAGTTATAGTAGATGTTAACTCAGCAAGTCTAAGTGTCACTATAATCGAGTTATAGTAGACGTTAACTAAGCAAGTCTAAGTGTCACTATTACTGAGATAATTAGATAAGCTTATGTGTAAAAAAAATGTAAAGAAATCACCAACACTGCAGCTGGTGTATTATTGAATAAACTGGAAAAGTGTACACTAAAACTCTACTTTTGCAACTTCTGTAACAGAGAAGACGTTTTGGTATTCATAAGAGCATGTATTCAGTTACTACACATTATCCCATAGCCATGAATACCTAGCTCAAAACATGCTGTTTGTAAAGATAATGCATATTTGTTCTGGTCATATGAAAGCGCAGATGGCTTTGTACATAATATAATGAGTTTGTAGTGAGTTTGTCATGTCCACTCTAGAGAAGAATCTTAAAAACAGTTGACTTTGCTCAATAATAACTCTCTGGACTCATGAGAAGAGCTGCGTTTATGAGGAGTTACGATTATCCATTGATCTTCATATAAAAAACACAGTATTACATAACCTGGGAGAAAAAAGTGCCATACAGCGGAAGTTGCTAATAAATGGATTGGGATAAAGTGGACATGGCGTTATTATTTTGGTAATTTTATACGTGGAATGCATTTATGTAGTGCCATGCATACAAACACATTTGTCGTCATGGATATACATCATAACAAAGGAAACTGGAAATCATTGTATTGAAATCATCTCAGAATCAGCTGAGTGGTATTCTATAAACTATTACTAAGGACTGCACCAGTGATACCCACAAACACAAGCACTGTGATCAGGCTGGAAGGGACCATAGATAGAGATGATGCAAAAAGACAGTAAAAGGGATGTCGATAATTTAAGGAGGCAGAGAGATGAGAGATAGATGTAGATAAATTCAACACTATACTGAGCAGAATATACCTGTTGCGCTTGAGCAATGGCTGCAGGGTCCGTCTTATTGATCAGCATGTATTTCTCCTTCAGTCTTGCTTCCATTTCCTTTTCCATGTCACTGAAGTCAGAATAAAACAATGCAATCAATGAATGAAACAGTGAGAACCCCATCCCTTAATGCTGCCCCCTCTTCTGAATAAAAAAAACTTGTTAATGATCTGAATATCTTCAAAAACAAAATATTTTATTCATTCATGCCTATACTGGATGAACCATTCATCAGGTAAGGCTTGACCAGAGCTATTTGTATATCGTTGATATCTTTTCCCTCATTAAAAATGTTCTTGATGATATTATTGACTTGCAGCTCATGTCGCCATACTTTCAATATCCACATACTATCATGCCACAACAGATGTGCTTTCAGGGCAAGTATTCAATTTTCGCAGTATTCACCACTATGCATTTCCTTTATATGCTGGCAAAGAACCGAAGAATTCTGGAATCTCAGTTCATTAGTGCTGATAAACTTACCAATACAGTTCCCTAAAGGCTTCAAAAGTCCCAACAATCTGTCGCAAGTTGACCACCTGCAGGATCAGAAGACAAAATTATTCAGCAAAGGAGTTAAACAAGAAGGAAACAAATACAAAATGGCTCTTGAAGAAGAATTCAGAGCATAACCAGTTGGGTTGACTGAATGATTCTGTATAGGGCACTCTTCTCTCAAGGACTATAAACTACAAACACCACCAAAGAACCAGCCAACTGGGATAAGAAGCAAAGAGAGAGGAATCAGAAGAAGAAGACATCAGAAATGTATTTTAGGATCTTACAACCTTCCTAAAGTATCTAGAAAACCTTCACACAATATAATGCTTTGGTTTTGAACCTGTTATTGTCTGTATCAAATTTTACAGTCAAGCTTGAACACTTCATAGACTTAAAAACTCATAGACTGATCCTCTGAAACTGAAGTTTGTGACATCAAACTGTAGTACCAGAAGGAAGGATAAATGAGATGAAAGGAGCAAGACAGTGAAATGGATAGTGGAGGAGAGAGGGTGAGAGAATGAGGAAACAGAAAAAGAAGATGAAATAAAGGAAGATGGAAAAATAAGATAAGATAAAGGAGGAAAAGTGAAATGAAGACCAACCTTCTCTAAACAGGTAAAAAGTTGGTAATGCCATGATTTATGAAATCACATTCTCATCTTTATTTACATGTATTTTAATCAGACCACCCTCCAAATACCTTTGGACCTGATTATGTGAAGATAAACTTTCTCTTATGATATATACAAAACTGATAACACTGTGATTCATGAAATCACACTCTCATCTTTACTTACATCTATTTCAGTTAGACCACCCTCCAGATACCTCCTGACTTGGCTTCTGATCTCATACTTCTGCTGCTCTGACAGGGGGTCATATGAAATCATGCTCCGGTTGGTCTGGCATAGGAAAGAGCAGCACAAAGATTCAGAGACTGTATCACTACTGTTCAATCACTTGTGAAAGAGAATGAACTGGTTATCACTCTGATGAATTTTCATATAATTATTCTTACAGTCATGACTTAAGGTAGATATTAAGTGCACTCAATGTATCTATCCACAAGTTCATCCTTTTACTTTTTTACCACTCATCCATCCATCTTCCATCACAACAACAATGTCAACACCAATCTGTCGCAATTCAATACGGACACCATCTCCTTCTACCTCACCCCAGCCTGATCTCTTACCCAAAACATTAAGACTTCCTACATGCTACTTCTGATTTCATGGACTATTCTCAACTACCCGAAACAGCATCAGCAGATAAGTGAAAGCCAGTTGTAAAGTAAAGCAGTGTTTATTCAGGAATATGTCATCTTCCTTCACATGACATAAAAGTGTTCACATGATACTCACTAGTGTGTCATGCATAGCAAGTTCTGACTTCAGATGCTGGATTTCTCGCTGAAGTTTCTTCACTAAGAGCTGAAAACAGAGCCAGAATTAAATTGAAATCAATGATATTCCTGTTCCTGATTTATTTGACACACCTATTACTATCGCTTAGTATTTATGATGCACTAAGTGTTGACGTTCATTCCATGGTGATCATGAATATGAGGGTGAAACAAAATTTTCACAGCCTCTAGCATGGTGTGGTGGAATAATTCTTCCTCAGCTTTCACATTTGATGTTTTTCATAATATTTGTCTGAAGAAAAACAAAGGTATAAGGAACTCATAACAAATTATGATTTTGAACTTACCGCTGGGTCATACACTTCGTTCACACAAGGCTCACTGGCAACACACATCATGCGAGTAGCAAACCTCATAGTGGACACCTATGGGAATACAATAATTAAGATATACTTCCCTAATTAACTTTTACAATGAAAGAGATTAACTTTTAGACCATAGCAGAGATCCATCAAATCAAATTTTTAAATCATGCAATATGAGTGTTATTTTAAATATATCACAGTGACTGTCAGATGAAAAATAAAGCAGAAAGAAAATAAGAAAAAGAGACAAAGACAACAGGACACTAATAAAGACAGAAAGAAAAGAGAAAGATAGGAGTAATTACAAATAAATGGAGGAAAGGAAAGGAAAGGAAAGGAAAGGAAAGGAAAGGAGGAAAGGAAAGGAAAGGAAAGGAAAGGAAAGGAAAGGAAAGGAAAGGAAAGGAAAAGGAAAAGGAAAGGAAAGGAAAGGAAAGGAAAGGAAAGGAAAGGAAAGGAGAGGAAAGGAAAGGAAAAGGAAAGGAAAGAAAAGGAAAGGAAAGGAAAAGCGGATATATCAAATACATATATAAATAAAAATAAATAGAGACATGTAAAGACTTTACTAACTGTTTCTTCCAGCTGAGCTCTTTCTCCCCACATGTTAGCAATGAGTAGGGTATTGCAATTTCCTCCAATGGAGTCTTTCAAGTAATGGGTCAGTTTGGACTGTCTGAAGGGTACATGATCTCGGGTTCGTGAAGCCAAGGCTATCACCACTTGTTCCAGGAAGGACAGCGACTTGTTGATGTACATTGCTTCCTCTTTTGTCTTGCCTTCAGACTGTCACATATAAGGAGGTTTTATTCAGAGATGCATTCACAAGTTATTTAACCCTCTAGTGCCCAGCGTATCAGATCTGATACATTTCGTGGAACAAAGAAAAAGCAAACCAAGATCATCACTCCACCATGATAGTGTGAAGTCGCATGGGCGGGCATTAGCCTGGATATGAGACTTATAAACCACATTATTATTATTATTATTATTATCATTTTGATGCTTGTTCCAGCACAGTGGATCCAAAGTGATCCAAAAACTGGAGCTCGGACATTTTGTGCCATTGTAAATAGGGCTGGGCACTAGAGGGTTAACTGTACCTCAATCAAGTTCTTTCCTGACCTCATGTTTAAGTTTGTTGGAAAAGTTCATACTCTTGAATATCCTCATTATAAAACCCTTCATAGGATTCAAAATTAGCACTGCAAGTTCTGATGACACAGTTTTGATTGATCAATCTTAAGGATATTGCAAAATATGCTTAAATATGAAACCATTTAGAGAATCTCATGCATAATGCAAACATTTATCTATGTGACAGCACAACAGCTATGCTGGCCCCTGCTACATCCTTGAGGGAGACTGGATGTAAGCTGACAGATTGTTAAGTCACTGCTTTACAGTTCTCTACTTGATCTGATCAAACACAATGCGCAATGCACACAAATTATTATCTGAAGGTGTCTGGTTCACAGCTTAGATACCTGTGCTGTGTCAGATACTTACCTTTGATTTACTCAATCTCTCAGAGCCTGCTAAGTCCACAAAGTTGAGCTTTGACACTGTGTACTTAGCATTGGACTGTGTTCTGGATCTCGACTGGAAAGAGGGTAATAAAATGCAAACACTCTCAATTTTGTATCCTTTAACGTGTCAATAAGCCTGTCTTATTTTAGTTAAAAGCATTTAAACTGTTAGCGATGAAAATACTCAATAAAAACAATGTGGCAAAGACTAAATCACAATTATATCATGGCTCTCAAAGGTCCTTATGCTGTAATTTTTTAAATTTCAGAAGGAAGTGAAATATTCCAAATCTGAACTTTGTAGTGAACTTTTTCAGTGTTGTCTCCAGTTGCTACTTCATTTTCACTTGCATTTGTCTGAGGGCTTTATAATGCCAGGTCTCATTATTTTGCCCATAGTATTTATTGATGATAAGACATTCCACCTTACGGCAATCATGTGAAGCCAATGACAAGCTGAAGCCCAAACATCATTGCCGCACACAGAGAATCACTAACGTAAAGTGAGGTAAGAACTGGAGTAAGGCAATCACATGTACAGATGAAGAAAAGAGTAAACCATTCAGGTGACACCACTAAGGAACAGCTTTTTAATGAGATTATCTATACTGAGACAATGGTATAGACTGGAATGCACCACATGTAATAGTATGACACAGTCAAATATTTGCTCCACAAATACTAGGACCTAATGACATACAGCGTTGAGAACCTACCTCCAAGTAAACAGTGAATATGCAGTGGGACCGGGAAGACTGCTTGTTGAGCTGATGAGCAGCAATGGATCGATTGGTCTCACCCTAGAAATAAACCCACAATTTTTTAGTGAGAATTTGGAAGGCAAAACAATAATTTCTCATTAAAAAATAATAATTAAAAAAAAGAACTTACTGTTTCATACTCCTATCAGCAGGTAGCTGATAATATCTACATAGAATTTCCAAGAAAATATTTTAATAACAGGCAGACTTCATGCTGCTTTAGCATGAACATGTTTTCTAAAACTGCCTTGGTCTCAGCCACAGACTGAATGTTGCCATTTAGCTCACCAAAAACTGGTCACCTTCTGTCTGAATGCCATGTGAGATTGGCCTGAATATGACTGATTGGTCTAATGAAACTTAATGTTGTGTTCAAATAACACAAGTTTGAGGAATAGTTGCATAACATAACAATAGACTCGACTGAAATATGCAGGACATATTATTATGTCGGTAATATTCAGCCAGGTGCGAGGTGAACTATCTGAAAACATGTCACAATTCCTCAGTCTGTAGAAAGGAGAGGACATATTGTTCTGCCATTAAACTTCAGTGAGCTAGTAACCTCAAGAATAAAAGATGTTCCCAGTCACATACCTCAAACAAGAGATTAAGTGCTTCCTCCTCATTCTGGGCCAGATGACATGATAAGCCCTTCACAAAAACACCATCCTGGTTCTCTGTTACCACCATAGGATCTGGAGTAGCATAGGGTTCCTTGCTGCTGTTCCAGTTTACTTCTGGCAATGATCCCAGCAGGTCAAACATGCCCTCATTGTAAATTTCCAAGTATGACACTCTGGAAAAGAAATTCAAATGAACTGTCTTGTTAATCTGCATTGATTCACTGATGTGTTTTGCAGGCCTCCACCACTCACGACCAGAACAAACTATCACAGCTGCTTACTCTTCATATAGCTATTATATTCATGTCATGAGAGGTCAGTATGAGCATGTCTGAGGGTCCTACACTACATCGTCACTGTGCTCTGAAATTAGTTTAAATCATTTTTTTCATTTCTGAAAATATGTTTATGGCAAAGCAAAACACAACAAAAAGTCAGTGTAAATTCTTGCAACTACAATTTTGGTGGGAATAGATTGGCACATTGTGTTTTGGCTACTAAGATTTGTACTCTGCTATTGATATGCATATCACAGATATTAAGGCATATGCTTTGTGGAAGTAATGATCAACATGGCAATAAAAGTGATAACAAGGATGATAATGATGATGACACTGAAATTTGCACAGAGAAGTTTCATATTTTGTATATGTGAGCAGTCGGGAAGTGTGTCAGGGTCACGGGTGGACACTAGACTCGCACGTGGAAGTTAGGGAACGTATTCAGACAGTAGGTATTTAAGAATACAACTGCTGTGAAGTTAGCGATCCTGTAGTGCAGTGGTAGCACGTCCAGACTTGCAAACTGAGAGACTTAGTTTGAATCTCTGTAGGGGCATGAAATTTTTTAGTGTTAAGTTTTTTTGGCATATCTTCTCAAAATTGATAATTAATTAATTTTCATTAATCCACAGTAATTTGGTAAAACCCCTTGTGACACACTTCCCTAGAAAATATATATAACATCAGAAAAATTATCAGAATGAGCTCACATTCCTCCCCATTAATAAGAAAGAAGCAATACTATATACCCTGCCACCTGGTTACATATGTTATAAGATGATGATGACTAATTTATGATCCGAGCCTTAATCCGAATCATTATTATTTTCTGAAACAATATGACAGGCATGTTTCAAGTTATTAAAAAGTGTTCACCAGCCCTATAAAATGTGGCTCCTGTAAGCAATGTGAATCCTACCTGACAGTAATGCTATATTCAAGTCTGTCCTCAATCTGTTTGAAAAGCTGTGATATAGCTCGTGGGATCAATCCACGATGACGATAGCTTTCAGTTGCTCCTGTCATTGTAAAGGTTTTTCCAGCTCCTGTCTGCCCATAACACATCAGAGTTCCTACAACAGTTCAATATGTAGCATTCAGAAACTGGCAGGATAATCTCTCCATTCATTTTTGGTATATTTAATTCAGATCAAATATGCCAGATGCATGACCATTGGTATGTGGCTTATCATATCACAACTTCAGTATGACTTCAAAAAAAAAGAACAACCAAAAAGCACGACAATGAAATAATACTCAAAATGTCATGGATTTCATTCATTCATTCATTCATTCATTCATTCATTCATTCATTCATTCATTCATTCAGTCATTCATTCAAACATACATACTCTTAAAATGACACAATTAATATACTGCATGAATATGACTTGCTCATTACAGCAATTCATACTGGGGGTTACACTATATACAAAACTGCCTAAAAAAAAATTCATTTTATCTTTTATTATCATACAGTATTTAGATTAGATCACCATCCTGTTCAAAAGCTAAGCCATTACATTATACATTGGATATGTCTTGGATCCTGACTTGTGAATATTCACATGTCAGAAAACATACCCACTGTATAATATTTCACACCCTCCTCCAATCACCACCTCAGATTTCCTCAATCTCTCGTTTAATGCCCTTCTTTATTACTACAAATATGATATTGATAGGGCAACAGATACTTTTTACTCAGTAACTGACTTACTATGTGAATGTAGCAGACCTCCCCTCCCCCCCCTCANCCCCATCCCCCAAATAATTTACCATTGTAGCCATCCAGGCTTCCACTGACAATGTCAGTTGCTACAGTGTTGTAGACAATCTCCTGATCAGAGTTATTGAAAATGCCATCCAGCTTGAATGACCAATCAAGAATCTGGTTATTGACAACACCTTTCTTGGGATCCCTCCTCATATGAACATTTACGCTCTGAAATTAAAGGAGGAAAAAATATATGAAACACAAATATTATGAAATGGAAGCAGTTATTTTATACTTTCTTAACATCACGGTTAAAATCATCAGATACTGTTTGAATATCATTTTGCTGAGCTGAGAATCATTTTATAGATGTCAAACTCAAATAAACTTTGCTCTTATGAAACATTCTGCCTATTTTCTGATTTACTTTAGTACAAAAATACTGTAAACTTCTCCCTGCCCTTATATACTGAATTATATCTATCTTTCAGGCCCATCTTATTAGTCTCTAGTCTAGACACAGTTTATATTAAATATGCAGACAAGAGCCTGGCCATTGCCCGAAGCATAAATCCAAATACTGCATTAAGATATAAAAACCTGACTAAAAAGTTGAACCCAACCACTAGCATAATCATGTCTTTATCTCACATTATTTAAGTTTCATTAGATTGCCCTATACACTTCTATGTCTTGATATGCAATTAAAATGACCTGGTGCCTGTACAAAAGGATCATCAACCTACATTGCATGGATTAGACTAGTTAAGTATGCTAAAGTCCAACATATTACATAGTCTAGTCAATAGTTCTATTTTATTTCTAATTTAAACTCTCTTGTTTGTAGCTGGCGGATGGGAGAATCATTGCGAAGTACTAAGGAATTATGTGGTAGAACTTTCCTATGAACTTGATGATTGAAATAAAGTGAAAAGGTGACATGACAGATTTGTCGACAATAACGAAGATTACACAGTGAAATACACACCTTTCCGTCGCCTATTATTTCAATGTTTTCATTAGCGAAGTTCGCTGTGGGTCTAAAGCGACCCCACACGCGAACTTTTCTATTTCTGCTGGCCATTTTCACAATGTTTTTCACAAAATATTGGGATAATGAGGAATCCTCAGTTAGGACAACAAACCAGCGGCCATGTTTGTTAGCGTTGTTAGGATCATTGCGCATGTCTGGCACAGGTATCTTTTTAGGGAACACTATATTTTGGTCCACAGATTAAGTTTTCCTCCTACCTTGTAAACCAGCTTTTTAATAATGCTTTTTTTTTTCTTTCACCTTTTCCCTCCCCCCATCCCCGGATGGAGAGACACAGATGTGCTCAGAGAGAGAGATAGAGAGAGAGAGCGCACTGAAAGAGAGATAATAACAGACATCAGTCAGATGCCGTCAATCTTCCCATGTCCCTGTTTGTCGGCACGTCTTTCAACTTCACATGAGTCTCAGCATCTACTATTTTGATCCTACTTGCTTGAATCCCTCATCTTATAAAAATTTCTTTATCGTTGCCCATCAGAACAATATAATTTTTGTCTTTGTACCAGGACCAGGGGTGTAGGATTGTTATTATTAATATTACTGTCAAACAATCGGAAGGCCTTTTGGATGATTACGATTGTAAGTTTACATAAAGAAAAAAAATGCATTTATTGCTTTGGCTGCTCTTGCCGATTTTCTTTTACTGCCCTATGTTTATGATTTTGTTTTTTTCTGCGAGAGAGCTTACAGTAATTTCGGAAAACCAGTTCGTTATTTCGGGTTTTGTAGGACAAGGATTGAGTACTCGAACCACGTTATTTCCGGTTCATTTTTTTCTACTTTTGATGAGGCCAAGTATGCCGATAAAGCGGGTCCTGCAAGAGGTCTATCTTCCCAGTTCTGCATACACGCACAGTAGATGTATCACGGTAAGCTGTTTTGGAAGTGTTGATTTTGTTGCAAGTTCACACTATTAAAGATGTAAATAAACTAAGAATTACAACTGTTTCCCCGACAGAGGCAAGTGAAATACTAGACTAGACTAGGAACCAAAATCGAAGAAGTGCGGTTAGTCATTGTGATTGAATTGACTCATTATTTTAATTGACATTGGTCTCATTGGACATTGGACCATGGGACCAGTCTTACTGCTCAGTCTGTAGGTCATCTGTCGGTCTGTCCACAGTAGATTTAGTGTATCCGGATTAAATCTAGATATTAGGGGATAATCACGGAATAGGACCGATCTTGTGGCTAAACCAATGACTAAATGAGTAAATGAACTGCATCAGTGCAAGAGCGGTCCTGTCCCAGGAGATAGTCTAGCCGATTTTAGCGTGAGACTAAAATCTGACTGACTGTACTTTACTTTATTTTGGGACAGACTACTAACCATACATTGCTAATGCAGGGTGTTCTGTGTTGATAATTGATTGTTACTTTTATGATAGATTACATTTAATCGCTTTACATTTTAATGAATTCATGATTCCATTCAGCCATTCCGTTGCATTTCAAATATGATGGTAGACAGACTAGATCTTGGGGGGACTTTTGAAAGCAGTGCAGTTTTTTCAACTAGCACTGGTATCCCTGTCTCAGTGGGCATTACACAGATAAGTCTAAGTTGAGTTATAAAAAGTGATAGGTACTAGACATAACTAGAGGATTACTCATTAGTAAATCAGTTGAGAATAGCTTGAAATGGATTTATTAATATGTGCAATTCCTTTCCAGGTAAGAGATCCCATCTTGATGAGCATTATTATTAATTATTAGGGTTAGGGACCCCATCTTGTGGGGCTTTAGGGTTTAGTTAGCTGTCCTTTTTGACAGATCTATGAAATGAAATTGAACTTTGTCCAGCACTGGTTAATGATATTCTAGTAAAAGCCGCAGGCTCAGATTGAAGTGGAATAGGGAATGGGAGTATTTCCCTTGGACATGCAGTTTTAAGGACAATAAGAGAGATATGAGAGATAGAGAATGGGAGGAATTTCCATGCTCGCCTTACACCTAAACTAAATGATTAAAGTAAGGTTGGAATCAGTATTGACTGCAGGTCATCAGCATTGTAATTCATCCCTGAAATATATGAGGTAATGTTCACAAATACTAATGAGACAATTTTAGTCATCTTTCATAATGAGGCAAATTGATAATTACTTTGTCCTGTAGGAACCGAACCTTATCTTACAGCCCTCTAAATAACTTATGGTAGAATTTTTATGTCCCTATCCTAATCTTTCCGCATGCGCATCCATATGTCCAGTGAGGCAGGATATCAGTCAAGGTGGGAGCCCAACTCTAACATCCATCGAGACAAGAATATCAATCAAGGCATTGATAATGCAGTTTAAAATCATGTCAAACTAGGAACTGATCTGTCTTTACCAGTTGCTGTCTGTTTTAGTTTTACCTCTAGTTTGACATCTTAGAAACGGTATGTCAAAATAAATTAACAAGTAGGCAGTGCTTTTTGGTCATCAGGGTATGTAGAATAGGGTGTAAAATCAAAATGTTTAGTTACAGAAATTAATATTAAAGGTATTGTTTAATGTATTAGAATTGTGAGATGTGTTCAGATGTTCCCCTTGAGAGAAAGGGGTAGGGGAAATAATGAAAAAGAAAGAAGAAGAACTGAAAGAAAATATTGTGCTGCATATTACTTCATTGTAGGGAACTCAGGGATACCATTGTCTTTCTTACCATACAGACTTGTTTGGGAGAAGCTAACACCTGATCAGAAATGGAAAAAGATGATTTTAAAAAGATGGTTAAAAAAGAGTGGAGATGGAAGATAATCCAATACTAATCTACCAGACTCAGAATTCTCTTATAAATGGCAGGGCTGTCAGATGATTTGAATGAGGGAGATAGAGAGAGGGAAGATGGTGACATTTAAGCATGAAAAGGATCTGGTAATAATACAGAACCCAATTCAGGTTATAAGAGTTGAGGGAGACATTCTCCTCTTATCATAAATTTAAGGAGGGATTTGTAAATGTTTACGTATAGAGGGATATTAGATCTCTCTCTAAAAACACAAACTTTGGAGTGTGGGGGGTGGGAGGCATTTTAGAAAGAAGGTTGGATCGTCCTGCAGACTAAATTAAACTAAATGATACCCACTTATTTGAATAAAACTAGTCTTTCAAGTGTTTGTCAACAATGCCTTTGCCTGTCCTAGACAATCCATATGATAATATTATGCTAATTCTGAATAGCCTGTATGGCGGCCATAAGATTACGTCAAATATGCTCTAGCCGCACGGCCAAGCTGACTAGCCAGTGCTCTGCTAATGGGTGATAAAAACACATCAGCACAAATCTTTTATTCCACCGTAAACAGCACTGTAAACAAAATTATGCTGAGGCAATACAAATGCAGAACACTTTATCTGGCTTACACAGTGGAACTCAAGTTTGAATCTGAATGACCAGAACCTTAACTGAAATCTGAAGAACACATTGCCAGACAGAGGTTTTTGCACCCACTGGAGCTTAGGTGAGGTCATTATTTTTGCCACAAGCCTCTGCTGCTTGGGAAAGGAAAATAACTCTTCATGTAAGAACCAAATACCGGATACATGAGTCTCCTTATTGCCTCATAAATACAAGCGTGCCGCAACAGAGTGACACTCTTTCTTTGCAAAATTGATTCAGTGGGCATTATAGGTAATTCACAGAGAGAAAAAGTACTAGTAAATGGAAAATTATTTTTGATGTGCATGTCCCCATCTATGTATTTTTTAGGGAGACTTTGAAATTTAAGGAGCAGATTGCCCAATTGCATGATTTGGAAAAAAAAATGGTTAACAAAAGATGTACAGTCCTGAGTGATATTTTTAGCACATTTTAGTAAAAATAGTGCTTTTCCAATCCATTGTCTATAAGTCAGGCATGTTGATTCCTCATGTTAAGTTAAGCATTTCAGCATTTTTTGTAATCTGGTGCATACTCCTCAGGCCTGAGCAGAAGTGTACTTAATAACTGAAGTACATATTATAATTGATAATACAAAGACCGTTATGACAAAGTAATTACAGTAGTGGAATTATGACACAACCAAATGTGAACAAAATCAACCAAGGCTGGACAATGCACATGTCTGGTTTGTGCTGAAGGGTGGTTGTGTCAGAGTTCACTGTATTATATTATAGGATTCATGGTAGCCTGAGCTGAAGTTACTGGTATTCTTATGAATTTAAAGAAAGGGTTGAAAATAAACCTCCCACTATCAAATAGCAGTTATCTATAATTATAAGAGTGCACTGGAGGCGTGGCATGCTCTTCTGTGCCATGAGAAGTGTTGAAAGTGTCGCCTTTAAAATTTCACCAACCTTTACCAGATAGATGGGAGAAAGTTTATTGTTAGTGAATACCACCTGGACAAGCAAAATTCCAATAATAACACAGTGGACAAGTTTGTACGGTCTCCTCCATTTCGTCCTTTTCAAATATGAAGTTAAAATGTTTTAATCACATCATTCTTTCTTTGATGATGTTATGCAGGACAAAGCCATTGAACATCATACCAGTGGGTAAATCTATGTTATAGTCATCCAGTATCCCATTCATAAAGTTGAATGCATGCTCCTGACATGATAAAGACAAAACTCCAATAAACCTCCTGGTACATTTTGATTTTGTGACTGCACGTAACATTATGCCTGACACTGTACCTGTTTCATCCCTGTCATTGATGCCTATGGTGGTTATGAACATTCCTATAAACTTGGAATGCAGGAAGTGCACGAGAATTCTAATTCATTGTGTGCCTTAAACATGTCATTGATAATGATATAATACCTTGCTGACTGATTTCAGTGGTGAAAAACATGTGGAGGCTTATGGCATGCCAGGATAAACTGATGATGTACAGACATTTCATTATTTTAGGTTACAAGTGTTTTGTGTTCCTTTGATAAAGTCTTGGGACTCACCTACTGTGTACTTGGGTTAGTGTTAAGGTTGAATTAGGCAAGAGGAAGCACTCCTGTCTGATCTCGCTCCTAATCCTATACTATTCTAACCCAAAGCCATGCGCACCTTGGGAGGGTCCCAGGATTTTACCAGACAGTCACAAAACACTTGTACACTGGTGACGATTTGATATTGCCATACTGGGTGTATAGGGATTGGAAGAGAGGGTATAATACATCTCGTAAAATTGGATGGTGAAGAGAAACCGCATGGGCATGACATTGGGAGTGGTGGAAATGAAAAGTTAAAAAGGGAATGATAGATTTGACAGGAAGTCAGACGTCTCAATTCAAAAATAAGGTAATGATGCGTCATTACTTGTTTCCTGTCAGTTCTTCATCTTGATTGATAGCTGTTCGAAAACATGATGTCATTGCACAAGTATGGTATGTGTTATTTCCATCTCAGAGTTCAGAGGGACTTCTGGTGCATGCAGAACTTTCAGTGACTAATCATTGTTTTACAAAATCGTGAATAGTTGGAAAATTTCTGCACATACAAAGGGAAGTTGTGAAAATGTATAAATGGGTAGGTTGTGAAATATGTCATCCGAAATAGTGTATTTGTGATGACAGTTTTTTT
>JAWQUT010000003.1:724874-781488 GCA_033807755.1 Ellobium chinense | reverse complement strand
GGGGTGTCATATTGAGTTATAGAACTGATTTTTATAAAAAATCCCGGTTGAAATTTTTTTTTTGTTAAGTTAAAGTGCGCTTAAATAGGCTGTGAATCCAGTTAAGATAGGTGGTTTCTGCAGTTGTCTTTGCACAGGTTTCAGTTTCATTGATCAATACAAGGATGCAAAGTTACAGAGACAGGTTTATGACTGGGATAAGTCATTTTCTCATCTGTCATCATGGTCATTATTAGGGATATTTTCAGAAAACTTTTGTGTATAGGAAAAGGTTTCTCAGCTTTTTAAATATTATGAAATAAAGTGAAATGTGTGATAATGCAGTATTTAAGCTGTATCCTTTATTAGGATGTATTAACTATTTTATTTTGGTAGATTATGTTGAGAAACAGTGTTACATTCAAGCCACATTATTGGATATGAAAACACACATATATTTATAACAAAAATTGACATTACCAAGACAAAGCAACATCAAATTTTCTTTTTGGGAGACTGAATAGAAACAACATAGTTCACTGACAGGTAAATTATTTGAATACTGAGCCAGGAAAGATCTTTCTCGAGGCTGTCAGGCCTAGAGGAATGTTTAATTAGAGATCTTGGGGTAATTGGTATGTCTCTATAAATTACATGGCTGACGTCATTACACTAACACAGGAATGTTCTCTTCTCCCTATTCCAACCTCATAGTCTGATTTTGTATCCTGGTTTAGACTAAAAATGTTACTGTTATGCCCTTTAATACCGCTGCAGGTGAGATTCTTAGAAGATTTTTCACATTTGCGATGTAACCACTGCACAGTGCTATTCACACTACAACTTTGGGACTGTAAGAGTTGGAGGAAAGAGCCTGTTGAAAGAAGTGTCATCTTTCTTGTCTTGCTACATGGCTGGAGGACCAATCTCATGGCTTATTGGACAAGTCCATGGGTGCTTTGTCCTCCTTTGCCTAAGCCATGCCAAGGTTAAAAGAAGTGTCAAATATGTAGGTGATGAAACCTGAGGCAGGCATTAAAACCTGCAGCATGGCACAGTCATATTATTTGTTAGGATTTTAGTATGTGTTTTGTGGAACATGTAAACAATATGATGTATACAGTGCAGTGTTTTTGGTTACAGCAACATCATTTGTTTCAGGATAATGCAGTTTCAAGGAGAGTGGGGGAAGAATTTAGAAAAATAAGGTGAGGAAGTCACAACATGAGATTTCTCAAATCTTGGTCATGAGAAATGGCCAGTTAAGGTAGTACATTTATTGTTTCACATTTTTTTAAATAATAAAAGTGAAGTATTATAATCAGATCAGTGAGATAGTCATTAGGAGGAAGAGAGAAATAGGGATAAGAAACTATCTTGCACTGAAATTTTCGCTTCACCATTCACATGTAGAAGATGTGTTCTTTTATTGGCATCAGGCATTTATTTGTTGAAAGAGTGTGGATGGGTTGGGTTAGTTAAAAATAAGGATTAAAAGGATTATGATTTGGGCTGCACTTACACTTTAGCAAGTACAGTCAACTGTTATAAGATCCCGACTCTCCAATTTTCCACTTTTGAAACTAGTGGACTGTGTGAAGAGGACACTGTTATGTCTGTACTCTTTATAGCTGACACTTGGGCCAGGATCTTGCCCTTGGTAATGCTGATAAATGTAATAGACTTCCATATTTTGCATTCAGATTTACCAACACAAGGTGTGAAGTTGTAACGGAACGATTGGGCCATTTAGGTTGGTATTTGTCTCAGTTGTTTGGTATATCCTAGTAAGTATGTACCTTTCATTTTCATTTATCACTGATTTTGGTTTAGAAGGCTATTTTTTCGGGACTGTCTGAGGCATGACGAGGAGGATGCTTTCATTTCTTGTCCTTTTTTTATTTCACTATACGTAGCCTTTGCTTGCCTCAGGAGAGTCTCAGAATTTTGCCTAGTAATGCAGCTCATAGTAGTATATGGATTGTCAGCTGTATAAATATTTATTCTTTTACTAGCCCTCTTCACTTAGATGTTTGACATGGCTGTACCCACTTGAAAAGGAAGTCACTAGTGCTTGTGAATATCTGTTTGGATTTCGAAAGATCTCAACTTTGGGCAAGTTAAATTTTGGAGAGCATACATCAGCGGGCAAGCGAATATTTATGTGCTGCTTATCCTGAAGTGGCTTCATAGTAATGGGATAGGTCACTTATTTCATCTGTGAACACAGTATGTAGTCTACTTGTGTAATCTTTGATTAGTTTGAGGTGGTTGGAGTTGGTAAGTGTCATATGATCACAAGTTTTGTGGATGTCTTTTGTGCCCGTTTCTTATCTGTGTTGGACAGTTATTATGATGCATGATACAGCAGTGTCATTTGCTGACGAGGCCTAGTCTAGTAAATTCCCGTTGTGACTTGTTTATCGAGGTTAAAAGCTGGGTCATGCCCGCGGGTGAGGTAGGTATACATTTAACATTAGGATTAAGCAAGTAATTAAGAATGATACTTGAAATTATAGAAAACAAAGCTTTGTTTACTTATATTTAGCCACACAGTCTACTTTCTTTAACCTATTATGGGCAGGTGATGCCCTCAGTCCACATACCAGAAAGTGCGAAGTAACAACGTAATTTTCTGTTTGCCTTCCTTGTTATAGTGTATCCTTTCTTTAAATAGTATGTGTTGTAGATAAACCACTTCCTTCATTGATATTAAACGGGAGAGTGTTGCAACAAGGTTTTGATCAGGGTAAAAGACATCACCATTTTTTTTTCTGGATAATATATAGGGTTAACTTTAATTGCAGTCTGCTTATTCTCATCTTCCGTTCAACTGCGATGTATTTCAAACACCAGAATTCTGGAGTTTCCATGGAAAGTGACTGGATATGCAGATCCTCTTAATCGCAAGATATTCCATATTCCCGAGGAGATGGGATAGCAGCATGGACAGTGTCAGAATATTATGTAGGCAGACCACTAATATTTTCAATTCTCTTTGGAAATTATGCTTGAATATAAAATAGGGTATCAGTGGTGTCTCTTAGTGTATTCCAAAGTGATCAGTAATAATGAATAACATTTATGTATAGTACCCACTCCCCGTTTTGTGGACCCTAGGCATTTCACCAGACCAAAAAAAAATGATATTAGCTTTTAAATAAATGCTCCGAGATATGCTTTGTTTTAAATTAACACACGAAATTGATGATTTTGGTGATTTTTTTTTTTTGTTTGGTTACTTTGTTTAGCAGTTTACGTGTAGGTGTAATATGATGTTGTTTCATTAAATATTATGATGTTGTTACATTCAGCATTCTGTCTGTGTAAGATCATCTCAGAAAAGACATTTCACGCTCGTAACATTACCCATTGATTTAGTAGAGCTAGTCATTGACAGTGTAAGAGAACGTCACTATAATAATTATGAAGTGCTATGGCACTTACACTGTTGTCATTTGGATCACATATTAAGTATAAGGTTTCTCATTAACATTTTAAAAAATGGGCTTTATTATGGTATTGCTAAGGTAACTTGACACTCGCTGTATTACCTTCAGGATCAACAAAGCTGTTGTTTTTTTTACTCTTTGTAATATGAAACTTATTATGCTAGGATAATATTTTTCATTCTGTGAAGCCTTGAAATACATACTTTACCACTGTACATTAATTTCCATGGCCGCATTGAAACTTTGTTGCTAGCAACACATTCAAAATATTTAGAGATCTAAGCATAGGGAAGTGCATTTTGCCTCATGACAAAGGTCGTCTGTTTTCAGTGTTTCACCGCTCGTGATTTTCTGGGGTTGATGAACTCTTCCAGAGCCAAATCATTACGCATGGGGAGATATTGGAGAGCTTTTATTTTCAAGTAAGTTTGGATCTCTTCCAGACCGTTACATCTATCTATCTTTATATATAATATATAATTTCCAGTACGATATACAGCACGTTACGAACAAGAGGTGAAATTCACAACTGATTCTAGTTTGTACCATATGCAGTCGGAACACCGAAACTCCTATGCGCATGCCTGTCTTTGCCATAAGGATCCTTAAGACAGTCAAACTTCAAAAGCAAAGCTCGTTATCGAATTCAGTGCGAGCCAAGTGACTTCCAGAACAGGCAATCGCGAGACTGTGTTTGATACTATTTGACAGTCTTTCTTGAAAAGTGTCGAGACAGTGAAGCAACAAGTTTTTCAGGCAAAGAACATGTCAGAGTAAGGCGCAATCATTTTGTTATGTGGAATTTGTTCTAATTTTCGGATGGTATCTTGGTCGATGGAGTAGTGTTCCTGCTGCAGTTGATGCCATGAAATTTATGCCCTTGGGTCATACAACAGTTTGTTGTTTGCGCCTGGGCTGGAAGAAGAGCGGGGAGGGGAAGTTAAGAAAATATAACGAACTCGGCTTAATCAGAACTCCTCGGTAGGAATGGTAGAGTTGCGATTATCCTGTAACCTTTACATAGAAATTCAGTATTATATTGCCTGAAGGATGTTTTGATGAGAGAAAATGTGACCAAATGAAGGTTTAATAAACTGCAAGTAATGGAGTGGCCTGAATGTAGAGGTTTTCTTCTTTTTTTTAAACATGAAGTTTCCAGTTAAAAAATGGCTAGACCAGTAGTCTGGCATCTGAAACATAATCTAATTAAGCAGAAATTTCGAATAAGGGAATTGCGATTATGAGGTATGGCCTTTTTATAGAGTTTTCAAAGATGTCAGTGAGGAATATAGTTCTAGCCTTATGGTTTAATGTGAGTGTCACTAGAGGGGAGGAGGGAAGGGGAATGTGCCTACTCAAGTTATAGCCATGGGCCTCCATGGGCAAGGAAAATTGAGGAAAGCAATTTGAAGGCTGAGTGCAGTATAGCGGCCGGCTGAAGATATTGGCAAAAGATGATCGCGATCTTTTTAATGAGTTGATAATCAATACATCATACGTTGTGTAAGATGTGGATATGACCTAGTTTGACGCAGGGGCGTAGAGCAGAGTCAGTGTAAGGCACTCTGGCAAGAGGGATAGGATGCGGATCCGTCTTATCTTACATAGCATCTCGTTTGGGATGGAGTGGACATTGTTATGGTACTTCCCCTCCCTTGAGAGTGACTTTGTGGCGTGTGAATCGTTCTCTCAATCTGGTGGGAAGCTGGTGGGTCCGGCTCTGAATCGAGCGGTTTACGTTGTTGTGTCCTTGGGAAAGACATAAACATCCTCTTTGCACTGAGGTGTAAATGGGTACTTCGGTTTAGAACATGCATAACGTGCACTTGGAACGGCTGTATCACAATGTTACAGTATTTCGATGTCGTCTCTTGTGGTTCTGACAGCAGCAAAAGCAATTTTGTTTAGAATTTGTTCCGTGCCTTGAAGCCTCTGCTCATACAGTCTATCTAGACCGTTGGTGTTCACCGGATACCCAGAAGCTCGCACCCTGGAGGCGTCACCAAAAGATATAGGTTTTCGTTAAATCATAACAAAAAAAGTTGAAAGGCTGCAAAGGGGACATTTCTACTAGTACTAGTGACGTTGTAAATAATCTAGATTTTTACACCTACATGGTTGGTAAGTTATTAACCTATCAACATAGTATATTATTTGTATAGTAATCCTTAGCTTGCTCTCAGTTTACGCAGTTTAAGGTATTTTACAACATCAGTGTGTGCACTAGAGACAAATTTGCTAACGGTATTTTTGCATGATCTTTACAGTTCACTGCGCTTTGGAGGGAAAAGTAAAACATTAATTTGAGTTTTATTGTCATCAGGACGTAATTTCCGATAGACGAAGGAGGAAAAAAAAAATTGAAATACCATTATATACACATCCTAGCGACACATCCCTATATATTTGTTGTTCGTGTCTCGTGTTGTTATATGCGAGTTTTGATCATGATAACAGTGTCTTGTATAATAATATTTTTTGCGAGTTCAGGCGTGTCCGATATTTTCCAGGCTTTTTTTCTGTAAATGAATAGGCTGTTTATGCTAAGTCTTTGTGATGGGGGAGGGGAGGGTAAGAGAGGAAGGAGGAGGAAGTCTCTTTATCAGCAGTGCTTAGTCATATCTTTCAAATGGCACCTCTACCAGGCGCCCTCTACCCTTGCTTATTATCCCTGTATGTGTTTGTTGTGTACTTTTATACAGTATTACATCACCTTAAGGGCCAGGTCGTCAGTTTATTATGTCTAGCCAGACTTGCCATCTGTTTTTTTTCTCAAGAGCCGGACACTGGCTAGGGTAGCCTATAATTTCATCAGCTTAAGGACTAGACTGTGGTAAGGCTGTTCCGCGGGTGGGCTGGCTCAGTATGACATGGTTAGCGCTATAGTCGGCCAGCGGGCGATCGATCGATATTAATTTCATTTATTCAAGTCAGTGATGGATTCTAGACTGGCATGTTTTGGACGGTAGGGCAGTTATTTTTCTTAGTGGTGAGCCGATATCTGAGTTTTTGAGTGTCGCGATACTCGGCATATCCTATATTGGTCATTTGTAATACTATTTCGATACGTTTGATACCTTTGATACTTCCGATACTGAATCGAAATTCCGAACGTATCGATACTCAAACGATGCATCCCATCATTAATTTTTCTCTGACTTTCATACACTTTCCTCTAGCGTCGCTCACTTTCCCCACTTCCCATCACAGAGGAAAAAAAGGATACAAAACTGTACAAAATTTTCTGAATGACGAAATCAGTGGTTTTCAGATTTGTTGGGGAGTGGGAACCCCATGGCCCAAGTAAGTAAAATACTCAGCTTGTCTTTTGTATCCCTTTCTTTTTACAGTTTCGCATCTCCTTTTCCTTCCACCTATCCAAGGAGCTACTGTTAGTAAGGTTTATGTTTTCCTATGAGTTAAGCTTAACTTTATTATTTGCGGAAGATGGCTTGAGAGGGGAGGAGAAATAGTTGAGAGAGATAGGTGAAATCAAAATAAGTAGCTTGAGAACACAATGATGAGAATTGTACACTTGGTAGATGATTTTTGCCTAGGTAAGACTTCGTCATTAGCAGGAAAATAACAGAAATTTCAGTTTCAGCCAGTTTCCAAGGTTATACGTATGTAAATATTAAAAGTCGTCATACTTAAGCAACATGCCTCATACAAGGGTACTCCAGTCGGATCGTAGTTTTGGAACCGTACCTATGCGTAATTCCGTGCGTCATTTCTTTCCCCAAAAACGATATCTAACATTTACGCAAAAGACGCTTATCAGTCGTCATCTCAGAGCAATAACCTTGTAACTAACAAAGAAATCAGAGGCAGATACAGGATTACACCAGAGCAAGGCCGTGGATTTTTCTTTTTAATTTCAAAGATAGCTGCCACAAGCATAAAAAAATTAGCTTCACTCATGTAGCGATGTATGATTCATGACCTGTGGCCGTATGCATAATCCTTACGTTAGTTAACGCACTGCGGTAACCACGGGAAACTCCCAAAACATTAGTAAGGTTTACTGTGGTTAACGCAATACGTTAATGAACTCCGTGATTACGCATACGGCCACAGAAATCATGGCCGCGGCAATGATACGTTCATCTGTCAGCGGTGGAGGTGATAAACCTTGTACAGACAGAAGCATCTTTGATTCACGGTATGGAGCATGACGTCATAGTGGGAAGAGGTCCGTGTACTGACGAAAAATGCCAAGAAAAATTGAGCACAGTTCATTTACACCCGACTCCGCTCAATTGCAATTCCCCGGCGGTATGGAAAACATGTGATTGAAAGGATTTGTGATTATCTAGTGTTGATTTGTAAACAGAAAATGTAGCGATGTCTGCCTTTCCTTGCCTTGCCTTTGATTGATTCTTGTGATGGCGCATCAGCTCTTGATGGTACTGTATATGGTCTGTAAAATGTTAAACTAATGTGGAAGCTGCGATAAACCACATGTAAAGTAATGTCGAATCTATTCAAAAGACTGCTTAGACTTTTAGGTAAAATGTTAATTTTGTTTTATATGTTTTGTGGCTAAATAAATATTAACGTACTTTACGCAGGTCGGATCACATCTTCGGATTTGAACAAGGAAATGGTCTGTTTGCAAACTTAATTAGTCTGTTTATTACATTTTGTTTGTTAACAAATGCGCTTCCTAATTTTCAACCAGTTTGTTTGTCACGGGCCTCTATTACAATTGAAGTGGTGAATTAAAAGGAATAATTTTTAACAAAAATATACTATTTTCCGCGTTGAAATACCAACACTCTGTCATCGTGCTTTCTGGATCAAACACATTGTTTTTAACTGGGTTTGTTATAAACGTCAACATGCTTTTCACGAAATTCCCTGAACACTCTAAACTTTGCTGTCTATGCAGTAGATCTTTTAAGCATAATTCAACAATAGGACTGATTTGCCCACGTTTTAGTTTGTAAAGTGTCCAGGAGTCAGAGCCGGATTAAACATATTTATAGCAAAAGTAGCATAGTTATAATGGGCGCCGCATTTTCGAGGGTTCTGCAATCAATGTTTGTTACGGGTTCCGCATATTCGAGGGCCCTGCAATGAATGCTGTCTGGTGAAAAAGGGAATCCTACGTAACTCGTGTCAGAAGTGAGATACACATTTGTTTTGTTTTCTTTCTGGAACATGATCAGCATAGGTGTCCTTATTACCGTTGCTACTGCAGCTGTTACTGTAACGGTCAAAAAAAGACCTTTGTTTCAAGAGAAGAGTTGCGGACCATCATCTAACCACGTTATTCATCTATCTCCGCCTTTTTCGGTGGGTTGAAGAGCATATTATATAATAAAAATATATAAACTATTTTCAGTCTTAAGACCAACTTTCTTCATACTGATCTCTTCGCTCATTAAAAAATTATTATTAAGCCTACATGAACCTACATAAATAGGTTTGAGCTCGCAAGATCAGTTTTTATTTAATTCGAAAAAAAAACTCTTTTCCCATAACGCATGTAGAATTCTGTGTAAGGCAAAGATACAGAACTTGGGAATAAAACGTGAAACACATTTGAACTTTTTGAAATCGTGTGCGATAGGTATACTACAGCTTTACCAAAAGAGGGCAGAGCGGCATGTTTAAGTTTGTCGTGTGTGATGTAATGAATTCAAAGCTGGTGCAATTTGGAGTTGCTGTGCACGGAAGTTTCGAAACGGATACGGAAGCGCAAACCTTTTTTTTTTTTCTAAGTTCCACATAGATACTTTGTGACTGTGTCACGCTCCATAAACTATATTTCTAATGGCGGTTCTCAGTATGAGGTGATTTAGAGGAAGGTGAAATGAAAACACCTCCCGCTTACCTAAATGCATTGATGATGTCTTTACGCTGTAGCGTTCCTGTTGAATTAAATATCTGCTTTGGAGAAAGTTTATTTGATAATGACCAATTATTTGAAGTGCATCTTCCGTCCTCTCCGAAATCAATACTTTTTTTGAGACGTATTTGGGAAGTTTACATTCGATGGATCACTGCTGTGAATGTGAAGAGTTGAACGTCCCAATAGATATTGGGACCATAGTTCATCGTTTACTTTTCACCGACAGATCTTCCACCTCTTCACGTACCAAAACCAATTTGCTCTTTACATATACATGTGGCACTTGTGTGCAAATATGCGGTAGGGAACATGGTCTTTGTTAGGCCATGGACAGCCCTCCTCTTTGCTTGTTTAGCGTTTGTGCCAGAAGGTCAGAGTGTGCTGAAATGAAGGCTGTTACATCGTTACCTCAGCAGATGCATTTTAATAACTTCTTGATTTCTCTTTTGTATTTTTAGAGTTGATTCCGCGTGGCATGACAGCGTGAACCCAGCGAGGCAGCATTCCGCAGTCAGCATTCTCCAATGAGGCAAACTTTGCTCCGTTGGCGCTGACTTTTGAATGACTTGAACCATACCGGAGAGCCCACGTGTATTCAGGATTCAACAGTGCAGCCCTGTGGTTTGACGGATTACATAAAAAGTTGAATAACTGCAGTGCATAAGAACATTTTTGAAAAGCTCCCGGTGCAGGGAGTGGACTTAAAATAGACTAGACAAACTTATTTGTTTTGTGGCATTTTTTCCTTCTTGATTGCCCCAGCTCGTGGATCTGGACATTTTGCAGTGTCATGACTTTAGCTCAACATCTCCAGTTGGGTTGATTTGATGTCAGAAGAGGCGGTGCTAGTGTTTTGTTTTCTGCATTGTCGCGCGTGGTCATTGAGTGAAGACTTCAAGTGACTGTCGAGCGAGAGTAACATCTGTCACCCAGCAACGTTTGTGGGTTCGTCCTCCCATCCACTAGCAAGAACGACGACACTCAAGACAGCTGGGCATCGCCAGAGTAATGGAATTTTCCAGGACAGGCTGGCTTTGAGGTGCAGGTCGGCCATTAGTAACTTCTTTCAGCACTCGGTAAGTACATCTACTAACATTTCTGACATATGACATGTAATTACAAGACTGATTAAGGTATTCACACTTCATTAGGGTTTAATAGTGTTTGTGTCTGAGTTGATAGCATATTAAGGGCGAAGTGGGAAGGAAAGGGAGAGGAATGTGCCCACAGTAGTGACTTAAACTTCAAGAACATTGGTAAATGACAGTAAAATATCATCATCATATTTATCAGCAAAAGCAAAGATGTTGAAACAGACATAAAGAGCAATGAAAAAAAAATGTTGAAATAGACATAAGGAGCAATACAAAACAAAAAAAAANAAAGGGGGGGGGGGCATAAACTACTGTACTCCCCGAGACAACAGAAGTAACAACAAAACTGCAACAATGACAGCAGCAGTACTGACCTATTATTTATGTCAAGTTCTCTAAATATAATATTATCAGTCCATTTCATAAGTTACAGAAAGTTCATTTTTAATTCAAGGTTGCATTCATTATAATATCTCATGTGATGCAAATATTATTTCTTTACACATTAGTGGCTTTTACTTTAGAAAAAAAACATGTTGTTTTTGTTGTCATCGTTGTTGTTGTTGTTGTTGTTGTTGTGGAACCTGCCGTTTTGCTTCATGAAGGAATAAATTGCCATTCCAGAGTATGGACCAGTGCATGTGGCCCCCGTTTGCAGCTTGACGTTCCACTGCCATAACTTTCAATAAATTCACTACTTTTCCATAATACAGTTAATGGAGTTGATAGTACTTAAGAATCACCGTATACGGATAAAAGTGCAGCAATGGAAACTCAAAGTCTGACGTCATTCCTGCGTTTGGAAATACGCTGTTTCACTGCTGAATCAGCGGATGCTTTCCAGGATGTAGGACACTGAATGCGCCTTTCATAGTTTGCCGCTCAGCGATTCAAGAGCTTATGCTTATAAATATAAATATGTGTATTTTCTGACGTGATATTCAGGATGTTATTTGATTTTCTAATCCTTAAATATCCATTACATGTACATGTACTCAATTTTCACGACGCCCAAACTACGTCACTGTGAATCTTTCTATGCAGTATTGTATGTATTCTGTGCGACAAGACCTCCAAAGTGCATATGAGTTAATCTGTATTTTAAGACATAACTTACACATTCAACAATTATAATTACAGTTTGACAGTGAAAGCTGTCGCCCGTCAAGATAAACGATTAAATTGACCCTCCCCTCGTGCTTCTCGTTCCCCTTATATCTGTAGATGACCACTTAAAACAGTGTCTTTAACCTTATCCCTATCTCACGTTATTGTTTCGTAACCTGTAACCAGGATTTGGCAGATGTGAGATCATATGAACGCAATCCATGAACTTACGTCCAGTTCACGTGAACTTGATCTGAGCTTAATAGCTATTTTAGGCGAACTAATCTGGATCTGAACTGTAGCTTCTAATTTGAGTGCTTGATCTGAACTTTAATCTTCTACCCAAATTTCAGTTCGCTTCACATCCACCTCGAAGATCACAGCCGAATGCACATTTCAAAACCAAAGCAACTGATTTGATCTGAAAATTATTAAATTTTTCATAGAACTGATCTAAACTTCACCTTAGGGCGTTTTTCTCCCAAGTGGACTGAATTTGATCTGAAATGACTTTGTTGGTGAACTTACCATGCCCTGCGTAACCTCCCATTAACACCAGCGGAAGTCACTTCAGTCTGTCAGTTGACGCTGCTTTACCAGTGACAAGCTGATTACGCAATCATGACCTTGCAGTGTTTCCAGGGGCGTGTATTACGCAATCATGAACTTGCAGTGTTTCCAGGGGCGTGTATTACGCAATCATGACCTTGCAGTGTTTCCAGGGGCGTGTATTACGCAATCATGACCTTGCAGTGTTTCCAGGGGCGTGTACCTGAGAGGGAATGTGGTAGATGATTGGAGCACTGATCAATCCTTTCAGACTTTCGTGCGATTAAATCTGCCGTCTTATGACAAAAAGGACACTAACGCAATGCAATTTCTATTGCATATGTGCCTGTTTGTCATATGACAGCAGAAATGTCAAGGACAAAGGAGGCAAGGAAGAAGATATGCGAACTTTAATTTTTTTTTCTTTGTTTGGTCTGACTTTCAAGTGGTATGCATTAAATCCCTCTTAAGATAAATGCCGAATACTGACAGCGCCAGTTTACTCTTGTCGCAGACTCTCTAGACTGGTGTCCATTTCAATATCGGCATATTTTATTCCTGGGTCACGATGGACTAACTAGTGTACATAGCTGTGCGGTCGCGCTTTATTCTTTTTCCTCCACTTGGTCCACTTCCTCACCCTATCACTGGTGACACATGGTCTTCCTTCGTATTGTTAATCATGCAAGACTGTCTACTCAGATCTGAAGGACTGCAGTTCTTGAGACCCTTTAAGGAGACCAGACCTCGGAGAAAAAGTTATAATCTCACAAACTGGAATTTTACGGTATTCACTCAGACATTCGACTTCTGCGATATCCGAGTTGTTGGGGTAAATTTACTAAGATACCGTTCATAGTAAACAATAATATGTATGGAATAATCGTGTCAAGTTTCAAGAAAATTGAGGTAGACTGGCAGTTGTTGAGTTACTATGAACGTAAAGTGTCACTTTCCGAAAAACCGAAAGAAAAAGGAACTAACTTGCTCTGATGAAAATATCCTGTAATTTCATGATATATAAAACCTATTTCATCAAACTTCCAGGCAGTATTTTGGCACAGGGTAAAATGATTGTTTTCTTCTGAGAAATATCACTACACAAGTAGTGAAAGAGTGGGATTTTGATATTTTGACCGAGTTTCTCCATTTCGAAACACAAGACCTATCTTCAACACGAATCCTGACAATTGTGCTTTTTTTCTTACTGAGCTCTGTGTTTTGGGGTTTGGAAAGGGAGAGGAGTGGATAACATGTGCTCGGGGTTGATTGGCAGAGTGCAGAAAAGTCACAGCCCATCTGAGTGAACTTTGGACTGTTTATATGAGACAAGACTGTTCTCGCCTGTTAGCCTGGTCATATTTGTCCAAGGTCGCCGTTGCGTTCAATTTGTAGCTGCATGCCTTGGTCGTCCCCGTCCTGAACGGCTGGACTTAAAGCTAAGGACGGTCAGCCGTAAGAACCAGAAGCATTGAAAGTTGAAGAGCGTTTATTTTCAAAACGCAGTAAAAGCACTTTCGTATAAAAATTAATTAGTGGAGTATTCAAACATGCATATCTGTGTTGATTTATTCCAAACCTAAATAAGCTGAAACTATGCAGTCCTTCAAATTTTTCTCCATTTAGCAGTTAATAAAAATACAAGTGTTAAGAGCAATTACCTTACTGTTATTTCCTTTTATTTCAAAAATATTCAGAGACCACATTCCGAGTTCTGGAAAAACGCTCTTCAGTTGTGAACTGTTTTTTTTTTNGGGGGGGGGGGGTGTAGACGAGAGGAAGTAAGACAAACTATTTGTGGTCAAAATAAAAACCTGCGTTCAACCAGTTTAATGGGACTTTGACCTGTTGATGTAAGACAAACATGCGATCACGTGTTGCGCTAATAATTTGTCGCCGTAGAGCAAGTGTGGCCCATCCCTCTTGCGATTTCGGGGGTTAAAGTTTCTATAAATATATGTTGATGCTATAAATATCGGTTAATTTGCTATTTTTGGCTTATGGGGACTTCTAGCACCAACTATTCTCGTTTACAAGACTTTATAATCTCTTTCAGCGGAGAGCACAGTGAGAAAGAGCAAAAGTAGGCGATCTCATGAATTTTTGTTAATTTCTTAGTCTCTGTGAAATATTAACTTCATGTTAATTTAGATTTCTGTTGTAAATTGTGTACATTGTGTACATTTTTAAAATGCTATCTTAGTTGCAGCTGAAAAAATCGATTTTAAAGTTTTGGAAAACATCATCCCTCATTTTAGTAAAAATACAGCAACAGTGGGATGGTCCACACTTGTTAGTATCCATGTCTCGGCTATGCCATCTTTCTAGAATGTCCATCCTTATCTTTGTCTTTGTCTTTCTTCACAAAAAATACCTGCGTTCATCTCACTCTCTGGGACACCGCGATTGCTTGTGTATCTGTCCTGTTACACAGCTGACCCCACACATTTACATAGCTATGTGAATATTCATGCAGTGAACTATTTCCGTGCACGATGAAAAAGAACTGCCCCTAAGAAGCCACAGTAACTATGGGTTGAAGTCAGTTATGAGAAAAATATATGTACTCGCGACTCAGTAACAAAGGTTCCATTAAAAGATAGGGAGATTATCCACCGAGTTTTATAATAGAATAAAGTGGTTTGTTCTCGGAAAAAAATGTTGCCATGAAGCGAATGTTGCAATTAAGTGGGGTCGACTGTATCTGAAGTAAATCTTCCCTCCCCATTATCCCCTTTTTGTCCCCTCCCCGCACTTACGAAATTAGAGAAAACACGTCAGATATTTATAACTACTGTTTCGGAAGGAACTGAAATTAGCCAAGTAAAGCAGCTTGACAATAACATAGATAGTGCGCTTTTCGGGGCATTATCAGTTGAAAATTACAAAACAAAAACCAAAAAACTATAGAGTTCATAGATAAATATGACATTTCATGAGTATCTTGATAAGGAGTCTGATAACTTCAAGGTTAGTCGAAGGGCACAGACTTTAAAACTTACCTGTGCATTTTTGTTCTTGATATTAACGTCCTGCTGCCCTGTTGTCCTTGGCACATGCTAAGTTTGGCAATCTTTTGAGAACAAATGGGCATGAGGCCTGGTGTCATCGCGTGCGATAGCCAAGTACCGTATGCAAGAAATTCAGCAAACACCAAAAATACAACGAACAACAAAATCAGCAGCAGCAGTGGTACTAGCAGCAACAGCAGCAGCACCAACAACAGCAACAACAACTATCGGACCGGCTTTATGATAGACACGGCAGACAAAATACCATGAACAACAAAATCAGCAGCAGCACTGGTACTAGCAGCAACAGCAGCAGCAGTGGTACGAGCAGCAACAGCAGCAGCACCAACAACAGCAACAGCAGCAGCAGCTACAACAACCACAACAACTATCGGACCGCCTTAATGATAGATACAGCAGACATGACAAATCTTAATTGAACGAATCCGGGGATGACGCGAGCAGTGTCTTGCTGGGAAATGCCTATTACAGTAGACTCCAGCTTGCAGACAAATCCTATATGTAAGTGTGTCTAGGAAAGAAAAATTTGAATGACATGTTTTCCATAATTGGGCGTTTGTACCTCGCACATCCACGTTGTGTTCCCACACTTTCCTGGCAGATCAGAAAACAGAATTGCTACTTGCGACTTGATAGCTGTCTTTAATGGAATGATATTAACTATTAATATTTTCAATTATGTTGGGTTTCAGCATGCTGTGTGCACTTTTTAAGTGTAATCTCTGAAGGACTAGATAAGTCTACGTGAGGCAGGATGGTCGTATGGCTATTAGCTGAACAAATAACCACCGGCATTTCCTACAAAATAACTATGACCTGACAGTAAGCTGCATGTAAGAAACACTTGTAGTAGCTTATGTGGAGGGTTTCCGTTTTCTTTTTTCAGAAAAAAAAATGCTTATTAAGGTGAATGATCGTTGTTCTGTATATTAAATAGATAATGAAGTCGGGATGATACTTCGTGTGGCTTTCAAATTTTCGGAAAGGATGATGCTGATGATTTTATCATTTAAGTAATAAAGTAATGTTCACATCATAAACATTTTAGAAGAAACATCATGGGTGATTCTATCTCAGACGACTGTTGGGATGAGTAGAATTATTCAGCCAAATGGTATGATTCCTGTCATCATTATCATTATTACCATTAACCACTGGAATCCAACAGACAGGGAGTGCTAACAAGTCGACATTGCTTTGGAAAAGGATATCCTGTATGTAATTTTGCGAATAGGAAGACACTGGATAGTTTTTACAATGGATTTGTCATGGGTATCACCATCTCGCTGATCCTGATTGATAACTGTTAATTCCCCAGAGATTAAAAAAAAATTATGGGTGGACATCCTTAAAGCAATTGTTTTAGGAATTTACCAAACAACACAATACACTGCTTTAACATCATACATAAGTTAATGGAATGTAGAGGATTTACGCTGTTATAGAACAGTAGTGGCGGATGTATTGTAGCGGATACCATAATGTGATATCCTGAAAGGAAATGATCATCATCTCTAATTGATGCTGAGATCATGGCGTGACCGAAAGTGCTTTCAATCACAGCAGTCGTAGTCTTGTATTATAAAAGTATCTTTGCTGTGTCCAACGGTGGTTGGAATTTAATATCGCGCCTTTGTGTCCACAAAGACGCGTTCAACACATGCCGATGTGCTGACGAGGACAATAACCAGTATATAAACTGATAGCCAAGCGGGGGAAACTTTCTTATCTTGTGAAATTGTGTGAACGTGCTTTAGAATTAATATACCATCGGTAAATTGTCCGGCGTCTTACCAGGTTATGCTTCAGCGCTAGTTGAAAATCATTTCAAAATGTTTTCATAGACACCTTCTAACATTGTCTATGTCTATTCGTAGCTTACAATAATACATTATATCTTTCACTGGATCTGCTGCTATTTATTATGGACGAGACCATTGTTAAGGTGTATGTATGTAGGAACTCTGGGTTTTTGGTGGAAGCCCTTGTGGAAGTATGCGAACGTCGTGGATGCCACTTCAAATTGTTAATCATATTTAGTATTATGATCTAATATAAATAGTTAATGGTTGACGAGAAAGTCCGAGGGTAATACGGTCATCCGAGAGAGCTTCAAAAGACACTTGACTAGCCCCGTCTAAACTGTGTCATCTTTTATGGGAACGTCGTTGTGGATAGTTGAATGACTTTACATGACCAGTCAATAGGTCCTTTGGCGAAAGTTGCATGAAATTGCATGGTCAGGAAATTGGTCTTTTATTCGCTTGCCTGCGATGTGGTCAAAATAAAGTGGTTACATGGCGTGGAAAATGGCGCGCTTTGTGTGATGTTTTGTTTGATGAATGACTGCTGGGAAGGAACCGTCATGTTAGATTTTGGATAATTTCCGTCGCTCGTTTTTCACCAGTTCAGTACACTGTTGCCACTTGTAAGTTTTTTTCCCCATAGGTAAGGTAAACTGGCTTTACGAAGTAAAGTTGTATGGACAAATCGTGAAATGCAGGGAGTGGGTAAAATGCATGGTTCTCTTCATTCTCTGCAAATCTGTTGGATTTTTTTTTCCCACCAAATATTTTGCTTCAACATCATACAAAGGGAAATATTGGGGGAAAAGTACATGATCTGAGTGGCAACACTAGTTAGATAGGACTAAGAAAGTTCACGGGATAAGGGCAGAGCGGTGAATTTGAGTTTAGAGTTTCATGCGAACTGTTGGAAACCCGTTCAAGGTGGGGCAAAGCGTTTAGTCCAGTCTCTCGGTTTTGTTTTTATAGACGTATCACTAAACAGGAAGATTAGCAAGAGATACGCAAGTGAAACATGAAAGAGAACAGCCTTCATTAATCTACTTCCTAGATATCCATCATCACGAAGACGTCATGATGAGATGGGATTTCGTGAGAAATTTTGGTGAGTTATATTTCCGTGTATATGAGCGTTTAGTCTCGTGAATTTGATTTCCAGGGGACCAACCCAAGTTTGTGAAATGTATAGGACTTTAATTGGCGTCGTTGGAAAATTCATTAACATTGCCATAGAATGTTAATTCTATCTCATTCATAATATAAGAACATAGAACAGTACATGTCTTGTATGTAAATACAGAATATTATTACAGATGAAACAAACAGCAAAGTCACTGCTATTGGCCAACACTGCAGCGCCTTGGTCCCCCTCAGTTTTAACGCCAGGGACTCCTCTACACCTCAATCGATTGGGGAAAGGGAAATGAAATGTTTATCCTTAGAACACCACAACATAAACCGCCCGACCCGTGAATCGGCCAGATAAACCTTAGGCTTGACAGTCCTCAGTTTCTGAGTATGACTCACAAACCTCACGGCCACGCTGCCTCATGCGATCATGAGTAAAGTTTGACAGAAATATTACTGACTTAGGAATTTACACTACACTGATTATAGAGTTTTATTCGAGTACACGAAATTTCAGATCGTGATGTTTTCTGAGTTCACACCTGAACTATAATTATATTTATGATACCGGAAGGATAATACATGTACTCTTTCATTCCCTATCCTGCGCGTGACTAAAATACCGGGATCATTATTGCATTCTGTGTTCTCATTAATCATGGTTCTGTATATCCCCATTCACTGCAGGCATAGGTAATAGTACTTGTCCACAAGGGTCACACAAGAGGGCACAGACAGTTTGTAAAAGTGAGGTCGCTTTATGCAGTCTTATCAAACAGCAAATTAATCTTGACTCCCCTTTAATTCAAACTTCTTGAAACAAAAATGAAGTTATTGAAAGGCATTCGTAAGTACACGAAAAGCATTTTATTATTATTATTATGATTATGATTATTATTATTATTAGTTGTTGTAGTAATAGTGGCACTGTTGTAGAATCACAGCTGCCCTCTGTTCCAGATAGTCATGGGCATTGGTGATTACATGAACGTGTGTTTGGGTGTGACAATGACATTGGCGGAGCATAAATAATTTTATCTTTAGATAATTACTGAGAAACCCCAACTTGAGACACAGAAAAACTGTTTTACACTTCATTATTGTAAAGCTTGAAATCCACGTAGGGTGGTGTATTTGTTCTGAACACCGGTGAGTTTCTATTGTAGATCAGAATCTAGCAGAATGAACCGTGAAGTGGTAATTTTGTCTTGGCCTAGTATGGCTTATGACGACTTTTAGAACTGACTCTGATACCGCGAACTTTCCTAGTGCTTAGTATTATACTGAGCCTCAACGGTTACTGACTCGGACTTCGCTCTGGATCTACTTCAGACCCGCCCGTAACTTTTGCTCAGTCGTATCGCATGCTAGAACTATTTTGCAGCACATAGCTTTATATATATATATGGAAGTAAAGTGCTAATGTGTTTGCCCCTCTTATTCAGCTTTTGTAATTGATTGTAAGTAACGATCTGCGATGTACTACAGCGGGAGGAGTTCTGTATGAGACTCATAAATGATGCTCCTGTTAAGTAAGTCAACAGGGCTTGTGGTAATAGAGCCACGTGGATTTATCATGATGTGTTATCATTTTGTTGTGCGATCCTCAAACACCTGATACTGCTGATGCAAGGCTAGGACTTTTGCCGTTTCATGTCTTGTTCTTTGAGTCAATTACAGCGGGAGGAGTTCTGTATGAGACTCACAAATGATTCTCCTGTTTCAATAGACATTAAGGTTAGGTACTCTTCTCGTGCGGTGCTCTTGATTCGATGGACTTTAGGGTTAAGGTTAGGATTGAGGGGTAGGGTTTGGGTTGTATTAGTAGGCATGAGTTCCATTTAGGGATGTGAGTCTCATTTGGAATTCCTTCCACTACAATTAAAGTGTCCCGGCATTTCAAAGGCGAGCCAGGTGTGTAGTTTAGTTTCTTGTGAGGTCCATATCTAATTCATGGGTACATGTTTCATCATAACAAATGACAGTCTACAATATAAAGCACTGTTTAGTCTATGATTTCTTTGCGGACCATGTTTCACATTCTTATTGGGCCAGCATTCGAGTTCGTTCAGTTCACTCGAACTAGCGACCTGTCCTAGAACTTCGGTATGAAATCTAGCTAGTGAACTGGTGACCGAGGGCACGGATTGTTGTATTGAAACCACTTTATCATTTTGTATCTTGACATCTTGATACTATTTATGCTTTGAAATTGAATTAGAAAATCTCTGGTTGTTTTTATCACTTCTTATCAGGACGTCAAACTGACAGTTATTATTTTGGGATTTTCTGGCACACCCGGTTTATTCTGGTGAACCCGGTTTCGTTAAAACTCTCGACCTGCTCTGGAACTTAAGTATGAATATTTAAGTAAGTCAACAGGACTGATGATAATAGGGTCACGTGGATTTATCATGACGCGTTATCATTTTGTTGTGTGATCCTCTAACACCTGATACTGCTGATGTAAGGCTAGGACTTAGCAAGATTTTGCCGTTTCATTTCTTGTTCTTTGAGTCAACTCTTCTGTATTTCTCCCTCTCACTCTCTGTAGTTACGCGTGCACATGCTTGCGCGGGCTTATGTGCATATTCTAACATTGAAGGAAGTCTTTTATCTCACAGTAGCTTTACACTTACATACACACAGTATTGCCAGACTTGATAGCATTACAGTGTCCTTTAATTCCGTTCGCGTTCGCGGTATTAACGCAGACTGTACATCCATGATGCTGCTGGGAATATCTCAGGCGGTACTAATTGCATTGCCCTTAACATGTGCCTGTCGCAGTCTGTGTCGTTCTCTCTTTTGCTTTGTCTCAACTATTTCCCTACTTACCATTAACCTGATAGAAACATACAAATTCCATCTTGTCAGTCCTCTGATACTGTATTCCCATGGCTGAAAGCGAGGGGTTTAGACTGATGTTAGAAGTACAGTGGAACCTCGTTATTAAAGACTCATTTAATAAGTATCCCCTGTTATTAAGTATGACCTTCACATGCGCAGTTCTTTATAATTCTTCCATTTTATCATTTATATGTGTACTTTTTTTATGCATCAAGGGCATAATTATTCTGGAGGTTCCACTATTCCTTGCGGAAATAACTCTAGCCGACATTCGGTAACTGGCCTCATATTAATTTACACATTATATACACATGTGGCGGAAAGAAAAAAAAACCAACGTAATGAGGGTGATGCTATGTAAACATGGAATGGAGCGAGTTCCAGACAATTCATTGACCTGACATAACGGGTTATTGACGCTATGCTTAGACCTTGACATGTTTTGTACACAGCTTCAGGCTTTGGCCGTCCCGGAATGCAAAACAATGGGCAATTGTGCCGGAGCATTCTTTGACATCAGGCTTTACCGCGGGCAATCGTCTGTAAACTATTCACAAGCTCATGGATTCCAAAAAGAGTGTAAATACGCATGAAATGAAAGAATGAAAAGCACACTTGCTTTAAAAAAAATGGGATGTACATATAATGGCATATTCTTCTTATATCCGTAGGGTGTGCGTAGAGACATGCAATGAGTTTTGAGGCTTAAAGACCGACACGCCATCCTTTTCCTTTATAACTTTAACTAATATTCACTGTAAACCTAGATTCTTATAACCCCATACATTTGTAGGCTCTTTGAGCCAGTGAACTATATTCTCCACAGCTACTTGAGAGCTTTGGCAGTAATAATTATAATACATGTAATCCGTAATAATTTACAGCATCCACTGAAGCTTATAAAAAACAAATATTTACATTACATCATGCAGGGTTAAATTCTGCGGCTAATTGAAACTGAATAAATAGGGGTAATAAATTGAAGTATTTAACAATAATTTGTTCTGTAAATAGAAAACTCACACCCACGGCAAACTTGAGATCCAGGGAAGGATGCACAATGATATGCAGTAGGGTTCATATCTATTATCCGACCTGTTCTTCAAGTGTACTCATAGGACTGACTTTTTTGTGTTTTTTTTTTCTTAACAAGTGACACTGACAATGCATTTTATATGGCAGATCTGCCAGTTTCTCGAATTCATCGGGAAAGTCTCGAATTTTTTTTTTTTTCAGTGCATTTTCGACATCCCGAATTCTGATTTTGCCCCACCCGACGTATACTCACGGATTATAAAATTTCCCTTTCCTCTACTGCACACGGATTCGCGAATTTTGAATGACCGACAGCCTTCGCTTTTTTTTTTTTTCTCAGTCGCAGCACTAAAGTGACTCCCTGAACAGAAACTGAAATGCATATTTGTGACAAACCTTTTGAATTTGTGACAAACTTTTTGATTGGATGAAGGTCTCGCCTTAGAGCTGTCAGTGTCTCTGAGTTGTTTGTCGTCATCCCTTTAAAAAAATATATATTTCCAGGTTTCTATTTCAGCATTCTACCGATTTTGATCTCAGATCCTGATTTTCTGAATACTGGTCCTTTTTATTTTATTTTTTTATTTTGTTGGATTGAGAGTAGGGACATGTGTGATATTGCTGATCTAAAAATATATTGGAGTCAGTCTAAAGTGAATACGTTTTAACTTGAAAATTCGGGTTAAATGAACACCATAATGTTTTGATCGCGATTTGATCTTCTTTATCATCAGTAATGCTTAAAGTGAGTCCCTCTTCAAATGAACAGATTTCTCTGGTCCTTTAAATTTCAGATTAAGAGAACTCCGTTGTCTACGTTTTGATTTTGAAAAAAAGATGAGGGGGGTGGTTATAGAATCGTCTGGGGGGAGAGGGAAGAGGCGGGTAGGAAGTGCGATATGAGAGAGTGAGTGATAACAGCAAAAGTATCAGGATTTGTGTGTTTGTCTTGGTATCGAAAGACTGGGTGTCAGCTAGATGAGAAACTGGTAGATGAATGGGAATAGTTTGCATGAGGAACATGTATGCATCTTTGCAGTGGATAGTATTAATTTAATATTGTATTGTACTGTTTGATGTTGACCAATGGCCTAATAAAATCTTTGAATTGATAATCTACATAAGGGGCTTATGCTCTGTTTAGTGATTTTGAAACCCTCCATGAATGCTCTTTCGACCTTTCCGGCGTCAACGAAAATGACTTCACCTTTAATAACCTTAGGTAGGTGTGGTAACTTGACCGCAGGCAACTTAAGATCCAGTTTCTTCTGATGCAATATCTTGTCAAGTTATCTATCTCATTTTCACAACATGAGGTTTATGTGATTCTGGCCGGTCGGAGATAACCCAGAAACTTCATTTCGTTTTAATTTTCTCCCTCTAGTTATCAAAGACGTCTTGTTAGCGATTATTTATTATTGGGTTAGTATATACAATCATGTTTTATTCACTAACCAGATTTGCTCTACTTTATTCAGTAGTAGTTGTCGGAATATACATCAATTGGTAATATACTATTTGTGATCATATATTTGTGACCTTGGTTGTTGCTATATTTGGTAAGATAAGATATAAAAACTGTAGAGAACCAAAGAACGCACTTACGAGGAATGTGGTTGAAATTAGAAATTGGTGATGTATGGTTTTGTTCCAGATCAGTGCCGTAAACATCTTTGGATTCCCAAAGGGAGGGGCAAACAAGAGTCAGATAGCTTTCGTCTGAAAAAGTATAAAAAGTGTTAGTTTGTAGATGTTTTAACGAGAAGTCAGACCGTGTCTAGTATTCTTACCGGGTATATGAAATGGCATACCACCGTTCTTCAATATTGTCGAAAACGTCGTATTCCTCGCTCTTGAACATAGTCGGCCCCATCACATACCTGAACCATATCGAGTCTTAACATTTACCTTCACTACTGAACATTGCTGTGGCGAGTGGAAATTCTCGTTCCTGAACATGATCGGCTCCCATTATCAAGTATCTCATTCCCCATTCTCCNTTCCCCATTCCCCCCCCCCTCCCCCCCTGAAAATTTCTTTGGCGATTACAGATCGGGCCCATCGCATACCGTCACTCTTGAATATTAACGAGCCCCTCATTACCTTTGCCCCTGAACATTGCTATGGCGATTTCAGACTCTCGTTCCTGAAGCACATATTCCCTCAGTGTCGACAGTGTCGACCTCATCACACATTGACGTTCCTGACCATCGTCAGGCCCCGCACATACCGTCCCTCTTGAGTGTTGCCATTATTTATCCTCGCTCCAGAACATTGCTGTGGCGATGGTATAATCTCGCTGCCTGTGTCATATTATACCATCATATACAGCTAATCGCCCCTCAACATTGTCGACCCCATCAAATAGCGACGCGCCTGAACAAGGGCGGAGCCCGCACATACTGTCGCTCCTGAACGTTGTCGTGCCCTGCACATACCCTCATTTCTGAACACCAATCGTCGCAAGGTGGTCCGACAGAGCAGGCTAGCATAAGATGATAATTTGTTCCGCACGAGGAAATAGAGCAACAACAGAAGCGGACCAATGATCTAGAACATACCGACCGTTTTTTTTTTTCATTTGAGGCTTTTATCATCCTACCTTATGAGAGATACTGTTTTGTAGACTGTATAGTGAACACCGTAACTGGAACTGGTGTGTCGTGTGATTGATTCATTTTCATTCATTCGCTCGTCAGTGTTGGAAAACGGATTTTTCAGTGCCGGGTAAGTCCTTATTTTATTGAGTATGAGTTATCAGTATTTTCAGAAAGGCACTTCTTTAGATGTTAATTATATTCAAAATAAAACTGAGGCTATAATTTGGATTTCTGAAGTGATATGAAATTTTCGGTGAAAGCAAAATGGTTTTGAAGATGAAAGGACGAAAGCGAAATGATAATTGAAACTCTATACAACAAGGCTGAACAGTGAGTAATATCTCTTTAGCCTACTTTCGGAATTAGATCACTTGTCGTTAGTCTAGACCTGACTCAAGTTCATTCATCTGTGAAAAAGGCACTTATGCAAGTGTTATTTCATCGCAGAGCTTAAGGTTAAAGAGGCAATTTGTGACAAGTAGGGCACGTCATGTCACGGCTTTGCCCCATGTAATCTATCCGACGAACATCAGGAATTCTTATGCAATTGTTAGAACACTAATTGTTTCATCGCTTGCTTGTCAGACAGGATTTGGGGCTCTTATCGACCATGTGTTAGCTTGTGCTTATACCCATCCATCATGCGAAAGAGAAAAAAATTGAATACTTGTACAATGTACATAATGGATGGCGCCATGGCATGAGAGCTATGTGCGGTGTAACAAAAAATAAAAAATTGAAATAAAGAAAATATAATTTTGTCACATTTACACTGTTGCATCGTTGAATTTAACCATAATTGAGAGAAGCAGTTCAGTACCAGGTGGAATGTTTTATCAAGTACACGTATTTGTGTATAGGCAGTATAGTCAGGATTTGGAGCTCTAATGGATCACGTGTTAGCATGTGCTTATGCCCTTCCATCCTGCTGAAGAGAAAAATTAAAATACTTATACGATGTACATAATGTATGGCAGCATGGCCTGAGAGCTATGTACGATGTAACAAAGACACTGATTTTTACACTTTTTTTTTTTTTTCGTTGAAATGTGATTTTGTGTCACATTTATCGTGCTGGAAGTTATAATTATAGCGTTAGTTGTTGCATAATTGATAAAAGAATCTCAGTAGCAGGCGGAAAATATATATTATTATCAAACTATCAACGTACATGTACGTGTATAAGGGTTGCGGCTTTCTTTCATCCCCAAGCATGCATTGTACTCTTTAGTATTTATGCCAGAATTAGAGAAAACAGTATACATACAATCTTTTATGGATCCTCCTTTTTTTTTTTTTTGGTAAGGCAGGCTGGTTCATAGGACACGATGGATAATATTTCACAGCGTACATGTGCTCTGTCACTCGCTACCAATTCAGGCGCTGATCATTATCTCACGGGTAGTTTATGATGCACTGAAGCTGTTGTTTTTCTTCTGAGCTCTACTGTTCTCTGTGCCATACACATTTCGTTGGCTCAGAGCAGGCTTCTGCGTCTTTTTTTTTTTTGGGATAATGATTATGTTTTGTATAGTATCGATGAATGCCACCTTTGATTATAGAGATTTTTTTGGACAGCTTGATGTATGGACTAGAACTGAATCTGGCCTATACTTTATCGCTGAGGATCAAACATAATATATTGATTTACGGAACAGATAAGAGCAAATAAAGCCACTACTACAACAAACCAAAGATTTTTTTTACTTTGTTTGTTATTATATCTGAAATATTTTTTTTTAATTTAGGAAAAAAAAAGGGGGGGGGGAGGAGGAGGATGATTTTGCACATTTAGCTTTATAATTGTTTGAATAACTTCGTTTCTAGGATGTATTGTAGCGCGTAGCAGTCTTATCGTGGTTGTTGTTGAGGTTATAACTGATAATACTCTTTTCCTTGTTATTCTCTCTTGTGACATGAAGGCTGCGAATGAAGTTATCTTAATGTATCACAACCATAAGTGTTGGCCACGTGCAAAATATGTACTCAAGTCGCTGTTTTGTTGGTTTTTTTTTCTTGTTCCTTTTGCATATTATAAAGTCTCGAGATATGACATGTTTATTTGTGGTCGCCCGTTTGTAGGTGGGAAGGGTGGTAAATACGAGCAGTAGTCACCTTTCCGAAACAGACAGCCAAGACAAATAGTTCCGTATTTTCCAGGGTCTGAGAGCGAAGCTTAAAACCGACAATATCTGAGGAATGCTTATAGTTATTGGTAAACAAAAGTGGAAAACCTAACTGCGAAATACTCTTAAAGTTGGGTATCGGTTGGCCTAGTTTAGCCTTGTGGAAAATCTATTTTTGGCTTTCCGGAAAAGACGGTTTCTCCATTTTTATTTTGTTCTGGACTTTAATGCACATCAGTATATGAAGTTCTTCTTTGCTCGCATATCTTTGCTGTTTTTTGTTTTTTTTCGGAANNNNGGGGGGGGGGGGGCGCTCAGACTATTCGTGACTTGATTGCTCTCCAGTTATAATGCCTGATTTAATTAAGTGCAAAAGAGAGGGGAACGTGAAGCGAATTAATACAGTAATAATGATAATAATCTTATTAGTAATATATATATATATATATAAAGATCTAATGGACCATGTATGACTGAATTTGTAGTTTTTATCAGAGTTGTAGGTGATAGTGACACTGTTGCCTTGCTGTTTTACATGCATCTCATTGGACGTCACGCCATCGACCCATGCATAAACTACCCTCATTTTTTCGCCATGAATCTCGTTGTTTTTGCCTTGACCTTGGCATAGCTCGCCACCTACCACAGTTTGAAAACATGTCTTGTGTATTTACGGAAGGCTCAGGGAAACATCACGTAGATGGGAGTCTTTCATTGAAGTTTTGGAAACACTTCCTATGTGAAAACACGCCAAGGTCGCGACTTAAGCCGCTTTTCTCCCCGACCCTGGTGTTTCTAAATTCAATTTCTCCGCGTGCTAATGTCAGCTCGGCCATTTCAGAAATACCCCCGTTTCCTGGTAAGCTTATCCAAAGCACAACCCTCTGTTGACTTTTCTGGGCCACGCGACCTTTGCCTTGATCCCTTCAGAAGGACTAGTGAAGACCTCGTATATGAGTGGTCAAATGTTGAAAGGGCGCGTCGCAGTTTATGTGGGTTTTTTTCTGATTTTTTTTTGGTTGTTTTTGTTTACTTTCTCAATTCAGGTAAACTTTATCGTAAAAATAGCACAGCCGCTCTATTTTTGGAAAAAAAAACTTAGTCCAGCTTTCGGGAGTTTTTATGAAATCCGTTGTATCTGTGAACATGTTTAGATAAGATCCAGTAACTTTTCAGTGTCACGGTTTAATCTGTGTATGTCTGCCATTTCATTAGAGGAATCAACGAGAAAAGTAATGTAATGATGTGACTGGGTAGTCAATTTATGGGAAGGAATGAGTAAGAGAAATGACTCTTCGGCCTACTCAAGATGACGATCTGCAAGTCAGTGAAGACTCAAGAACCTGTGATACCTGAGATGCAGACCGATGCAAACCCACACAGATTCACTTTCGAGAAAATCGCATTTAAACGTTTTGTGCACTTCAGAATTTTCAATAATTGTGGGTTAGACCAGTCTGCTTCTCGGGTACCCATTTTTGAAAGAGCTTCCATTGTAAAAACGTATCGATGGTGGATGTCCCCCTAACCCGTATGCAAAAAAAAAAAAATCTCATTTTTTAAAAAGGTTGTGGGTTAACCCGGTCTGCTTCTCAAGTAACCCTTTGTAGCTCAAGTTTGAAACAAAATCAGTGTTTGGTATCAACACTGAACAAAGAAGCGTCTGTTCGTTATACACTATATAATATAGGCCCTAGACACAAAGAGCTTTGTTGTAAGCTCCAGGTTATTCGAAGTCATAGACAATCGCGTGGTTGTGTGGTGACGTGGCCACGTTTTGACGTGCGTAATCTTCAAAACAAGAGGCTTTCAGTTTACAGAAAACTGCGAAATTCAGCCTAATCCCTGGCTACCAAGTGTCAACACAATGCGAAGCTCGGCCTAATCCGCATTTCCTTGTCATAGCTATTGCCACTGTGGCCGAAAACTCTTCTCTCAACCCACTCTCTGGCGTTTGACCAGTTCCTTGGAGCAAAGTCAGATCTCGAACTTCATGCACTAAGAAAAGCGTGTATTCTCATTATAATGCTCAAGTCTCAACTTCTTTATTCGCTATATTACATTTCACTCACCTCTCAACCTCTTTAATTGTTGGCCCCCCCACCCCANCCACCCCACCCAACCCCCCACCCCCGAGATACCAGTGTATGAAGTTCTACTTTTCCCTAACATATGCTATATATGCATCTATATTCTTGCAAGGGAATTATTCTTCTCTCACTCACTCGTATTCACAAAATTTCCCAATATAGGGCATACTGGTCCCTGGAAATCCTGTGAAACGTCTGGGGTCGAAGAATTGTAAGGATGCTTTTGAATTTTGATATTTGTGATCTTGCAGCTGAGAACAGCGTAATAAACATGCAGGAGTCAAAAGAAAGTAGTTCTGGTGCATAAAACCAAATGCTGGAGAGAAGATGCAGAATCTCATGGTTCTCAATTTCCATTTGTCCACGCCAATTTTGTAGTGTGTTTCTGGCGTACAACATCCTGTATTGCAAGGTTATTTTTCATAAAAAATATATATACAGCTTTGGCATGAATATATACATACAAGAGAAGAAAGCAGACCTCACAGCGAAATGTTGGGTTTATTTTTGTAGTAGTAACTGACTTGTCAAATTCCAAATGACGCCCTCCGCATAGTAGGAAGACTTAAGCGTTTGCATCATCATCATATTCATTCTTCAGGATCTGTGAGCGATGATCACATCGTTACCTCATTGTCTGTGGGTGTCATGTGTGAGTATACCGCTGAGTAAGACAATAGGCTACGTGACTGGCTTGATTTGTGTCCTATCTTCTGGACTGGCTCTTGCACAGGTGTCAAATTACCCACGGGGATCAGGGATCGCCGTCGGACTTCGACAAAAAGAAGTGGGCGCGTAATTATACGAAGAGCGTTTGTCACAACTCGGTACATGTATTAAGTCTCTGAATATTTTTTTGAATAAATGGAAGTAACACTAAAGTAATTGCTCTGGACAAATATATTGTTATTTACTGTGAAATGACGTAAAATTTTGAAGGAGTGCAGATTTTGAGCTCGGTTAGGTTTTGAATGAATTAACACAGAAATGCATGTTTGAATACACCACCAACTCATTTTTCAACGAAGGTGCGTTTACTGAAATTTGGAAAAACCCTCTTCATTTAGAGTTCTGTAAAATTATCCTCTTGGGGCGGACGCATGATTTAGGTTATGATATAGTTTTTCATGTTCATGCGTCTTAAACATTTAGATGTAGATAACTTGGCAGACCAACAGTGCAAGAGAGATGCATTTACAGATCATTATAGACTAGCTGCTTAGATGAAAGATTCACTAAGATGCCTTGGAACGCGGAGAAAAACATTATAAATGTAGTGGAACTCTGTTGCCACAGCCATTGCTCAACACACTTCTCAGATTAGCTCACTCCTATTGAGTGCTTCCAGCTGCTTTGCTCCTAAAAAAAAAAAAACTTTAGTTGACACAAACTCCTGATATCATACCCTCAGTAGCTTGACTCCTGACCACCTGCCTAAATTGTTTTAAGCGTCCGGTGACGAATTCCATTATCATCCATGTCTCCTTAACATGTGTCACTGATCACGTGCTCTTATCTCCATGTCACCGTAATGTCAGCAAACATGTCGTATCTGCTATCTATCCCTTGTCTTATCTTGTCCTCTTCCATAACATTCTGTCACCGTTATAGTTCCGATGTGCTACTATCCTAATAAACTCAAAACCAGAGCAGTCGGTCCGTCCGTCCGTCCGTCTGTCCGTCCGTCTGTCTGCCTGCCTGCCTGCCTGCCTGCCTGCCTGCCTGCCTGCCTGTCTGTCTGTTCCCCCCCCTTTCCAAACCAACCTCATTTCGTCAGGGCTTTGGTTGCTTCGACACTAAGTTACTCGTCTCAGACCTTAGCCTTCTCACCTCCTCCCTCCTTCTTTCCCCTCTTCCCCCACAGCGCGCACGCAGTAGCTCAAGGAGAGACATCAACTCATCTAATAAGGAAGAAAAAAAATACGACTACCTTTTCACATTTTTCTGCTACAAGCAAAGAACTGACAATGTACCCTCATACTGTCTTTAGCGGTAGTGCATGGACAGTATTGTCTCGGGAAAATAACGGGCATGCGACATGTGACAAGTCCCATTTTTAATCTGGTATTATTACACAAGAGATGTGCTGAACCATCTAAACCGTCTGGAAAAATACATACTGCCTGTGTGTAAATAAAATAACGTAAGTTTTGTGAACAGTTGAGAGCTTGGCCAATAACAGTGAGATCTCTTACCATCGTAAGAATTACGTCTATTCTGCATGATAAAAGCTGCTTAGGATGCATTCAGCGTCAGTGTACTGATACACTTTTCACGATGGTAAGAGATCCCATCGTTAATGCACACGCTCTCAGTTGTCAAATTCTTTTATATTTTTTTTTCTATTATTATTTTTCAAATATGCATGATGGCATAGTTTGGCAGGTGCCAAGTGATTACTAGAAATACTGGTACCCCAACTAGTGACAGTGTACCTCACTGGCTAATGTCTCTCCGAAAATGTGACAGGAACGACTAGTATTGTGGTCTAAATACTAGCTAATTACTAGTCTAAATACTAGCTAATTACTAACGAAAAATACAGTTTTATAATACTTTAGGCTTTCTTGTTTGCCATTCTTGTCATACTTTAAAAAGTCACTGTCCCTCTAAACAGATAGTTTTCAACCATAACGCGACTCAATCTATTCGCAACGATGTGCGGGTTACAAGAAAGGATCATTTTTTTTCTCTCCATTTCATTAGTCAGGTCGGTATTTCACCTACTGATTCAGGAGCAAAGTAAAAATTGTACTCGACATAACTGACCTTCTAACATTCAAAAGCTCGCCTGATCAATAAACATATTGTACATGAATATGACATAATGCTGGTGGCACAGAGGAGGAATTATGCGGATTCTGACAGGACATTCATAATTAATTGGGAACCTTAGGGCACAATTGATCCAAGCCATTAGTGGAAAATGTCCCATTACCATATCAATGGGTATGCTGTTTATTAAGAGCGATGAACTTGGATCACAATATTTGGGATATCCTGTTATACAATTTCCGCCGTGTCGCGGTATACTGAAAGTGTTGACAGCAGCTCTGTTTTAACGCGCAACGAGGCGTTTTATATTGCATGCTTATTAGATAATCTGTATAGCGAATGCTAGAATAATGCGGAAATTGTAATTTACTCATGATAATAATATAACAACAACATCAGCAGCAGCTGCAGCAACATCATCTACACATTTTTGTGTTACGTTCAGTGAGCTTGGTAGTAGTTTGCGAGTATGTGCGTAGTGCCCCCTTCCTGTTTTTTGTCTTGTTTGTTTTTGGTTTGTTTGTTTTTCGGATTGGATGAAAGTCAGTCTCATGCGTGCGGTTGCATGAGGAGCTTTTTTTTTTTTTTCTTAGGCTGATGAAACATTCATGTGAACTTTGACGGGGATGTGAAAAATGGAAAGCGTACTCTTTATTGCGAGGGAGTTTCAAAACAGAGGCTGAAACACAGCAACAGCTATAGTTACTGCACCATCATCACCACCACCACCAACAACAACAACACCATCACCAACAACAACAACATTGAATGCAATAGCAACCAGGGCAGTGCGGCCATTGAAAATTAGGTCTTCTTTCTAAATCGGCAGCAGAACTTAAGTAATGAACTCGTTACACGCAACACCAGCGGCACAAGCCTGAGCACTGTGTTCACCCATGCAAATCCTAACGGAAACTGCTTTTCTGCACGAACCCTGCGTCATTACATCATTGTGGCACTGTTACGCGATAATGAATTTAATAGCGATATTGATGTTTGTTTCCCTCTCTAATGTTATATAAAGGATCTGCTATAATGTCTTAGACCTTGAGTGCAGTGCATCAGAAATGAATTGTGTGACGTTTGAGAAAGTTGGTTGCTGTGCAGTTTCTTTATGGATCTCGTAAGTGATGGCAGTTAAGCTTGTTTTGAAAGAATTTACAGTCGCACCTGGCTTGACGCCTCAAGTTAACAGGATGCCAGACTTCCTGTCACGGACTGGCACTGGTGGGGTCCCAGCAGAGAAAAGCATTTTACTACTGTCTTGTTCAGGACGACGGATCGCCTTGAAAGCCTGTAAGAACTGAGTTTTGGCTTTAGCCGTTTGGATTGGTCCCGCTCGTCAGTCTGCTACTACAACAGACTAATAATAATATTTATTATTTGTCATTAAGGAAACTACATTTAGTGAAGTCGGAAGACAGGAAGACAATGGATAATACTGAAAAGATTCTTGATTTACCATTTCTTTATACTCTTCGTTCGTTTAAAAAAAAAAAAATGTGAGTGAGGATCGAACATCGAAGCCTTGGTTCTCGAGCCTAGTTTTCGGACCACTGAAGATATTGAACGTTGGAGTTCACGGCGCCAGCAAATTAGATTATACTGAAAAACGAGTAGACTAATAAGCAACGTTCAGCTGATATATTTACTTACTGCCTTGTTACCGTTCATAACATATTAATAAGTGTACACAGATAGCAGACTGGCGTCCGGCGTGGTTCAGTCGGTCTAGAAGTCTGATGAAGCTTCTGTGCAAGCCTTCACTTCGCCAGTCGTGGATGGTTTCGATTTTCTGTCAGTTATTTAACGATTTGTTAAGGTTTGGAAGTCGAGCATTCCCGCTCGCTGCTACAGTCATTCTTGGAAATCGTGAAACCTCGGCTTCTTACAGACACCACTCTCAGTTATTAATTATGTAGGTCTATGGAAGGTCATCCAGGCATTGCAAGCCACAGCATCAATAGGAATAACATTACTTAGCTTTCTATTTTTACATTGTTAGAGGAATATGATTGGTTGATATGGTCTGTTACATTGGCTTTTATCGGCGGATGCACCTTCTACTTTCGTAAGCTAGATTTGGTGACGCAATCATTAATTATATGTTGCTAAATCAAAAAGTGAGCTTTCTTTTAGTCGACTGATTTAGAACAGGGTGTTCTTGAACTAGTTGCCTTCCCTAGCGTCTGTGTCTCTACTTCTTTACCTGGATTTGTGTATTTGTATGTTGACCCGAAATATTTGCAACTATGACAAGAGGGACGGATTACGGAGTCCGTTGAGGGATATCGGATCATTTTGAGATTGGTCCTAATTTCATGGCGACCCCCCCTGGCGGATGCATGCACTCTACTGGTTTTGACCCGGTCGCAAATTTTGATCAGCGTGTTATGGGGCCAAGCGTAGGAGTTCTGCACACGTTTTGTGGCACATAATTGAAGATTCTGAGACTTTTTTTTTCTGTTCACTGTAGAAAGCTCTGTGTCTGTGGCGGTTTATGAAGGCCATTGATTCAATTATAGTGATAATAATAATGTGGTCTATAAGTTTTGTATCCAGGCTAATGCCCGCTCCTGTCTATTGTGACCCCTACAGGCCTGATCACTCTAGGTCTTTTTCAGCTCTCTGGGGAGCATACAGTGCCACTGCGGATCAATACTAGCATTCCGACAATATCTTTCACTACCAGTAGCCAGGTACCCATTTTACAGACGGATGGACTGAGGAAAATGGGAATGAAATGTTTTCCCACTGCACTTACAACATGACCGTGGTCGGGAATCGAACCAGCGATCTTTAGATCTTGAGTCCAACATCTTAACCCTTTGGCCACGCTGCTCCATTAATTCAGCTGAGTTCTTCATTAGCTCTTGTACAGCCATAGATGGGCGCAAACATTACAACAGATGGAAACTGTATTATATATGAAATCATAATGTCTAAAATTAAGGAAATCTTTCCTTTGAGAGTGGGGCTGATGGATACAAAGATATGAGGATCCGCGTCATTGTTTTTTGTTTGATGGACTGAGCCCAGACAGAAGCACTCATTACAACAATAATGCGACCCCATAAAAATGTAGTGCCATTGGTATTCACTTTGTTTTAGCATTGTAGATTCGCCTGCGGTAGATTTTGCACTATTGCTGTTATTGATGGCATTCTGGTTTGCATTCGGTTAGCTCAGTGGAGTAAGCTCGGCCATGCAAATCGCTCATCACATTTCTCACGTACTTGGTGACACATGAAAATGTAGTTTGTTTTCTAAATCAGGAATGTTTAGCCTGTGTTGGATGCATGGATGGATGGATGGATGGATGGATGGATGGATGGATGGATGGATGGATGAAAACATCAATTTTGCCGGCCTCCTCTCTTCCATAATGCTGTGTTCCCACCGTGTCCTCTCGCCCTCTTTCTGTGTCCTTGACCCTTTTCGTCTTAGATGATACAACATCGCTTCCTGTGCAGACTCATTATATAATGAACACTTCAACTGTTGCGGGTCGGTGCAGTCTTTCCGTTGTTCAACATTAGCGGTGACCCGTTAGCCAAAGTTAGTGATTGTGATGAATGTTGACATGGTATGTACATGTGTGCCATAATACAACATGCTGACGCATTGTGAAAATGCAAATATGATTTATTTTTGAGCGCGTATAGAAATTGATTTACAATGGCATCAAGTGTTACACATCTCATTCATAATACAAACACATAGAACGGTACACATCATACGTGTAAATACAGAATGATATAATATATGAAACCACATAATAAAGTCTTTGCTGGTCGCCCGCAGTGCAGCGTCTTGGGTCCTCCAGCTCTAAGGAAAGATATTGAATTACACTCGAGTCGAATGGCGAAAGAGGAGTGAAGTGTCCCAAGGACACTGCAACGTAAGCCGTACAGCCCAAGAGTCAGACACACAAACCTTTGACTTGACAGTCCTCAAGTTTCTGAGAACAATTAACAAACCACACGGTCACGCTGCCTCCTCATTGGAAAGGGAAACAAGGAAGAAAAGAAGAAATATGAAATGAAATAAAAAAGAACTGAAATAGAAACTATCGATTACCGACGAAATGCTCTGAGCGCACTGAGGAGTTTTTCTTTTATTAAATCTTTTGTCATATCTCTCATTTCAGGAGAATTTGCAAGGAGAGCTTAGTTCTGTGGTCAGTTTAGGCTGACTGCATTGAACATATAGGGTCTATTACTGCGCATGCATGCGATTGCAGGGATGAGTATCTCTTTTATGCAATCAGCCAATAGTGTAACTCTCGTAGCTGCTGAAGGTTCGAGTTTACTTATCTTCGTACCAACATACCTTAAAGTCCCTAATGGTCCATAAAAATATTAAAGTCCATAATAAATGCTTAATTTTTTGCAAAAATAGACGTACTTAAATAAGCCTTAATTTGTTTTCACAGAAAAGGATCCTCAGACTATGCCGCTATCAGTAATGGGTATGTGATAATCGCAACTTTAATGTTTACGGACCTAAGGTAAAATAAGTAAAACCTCTAGAGAGATGGAGAGGTGACATTCCATCATTTTCTCTTTACAGTAATAAGCAATTTTATTATTAGTATATTACTCTCTCATACTGTAATAACTGTGGTGAGTTGATTTGCTGAAAAGGTTCCATAAATGGTCCTTAGGTGGTCATGTAAAAATGAGCATGAACCCTGACATAGCCAAGACTTTCGGATCCGAAGTTTGAAACGCCACTCTTTCCACAAATCCCAAATGCTTCACTGTTTTTGAGGAGGCAAGTCATAGCTCAAGGTACAGCGCCGTTCTTTCGGTTTATCAGGTTCAAAACTATTAAGTCGGTCCTCCAAGTGTGACATGAGACATACGGCCTTGTCTCTTAAGTCGATACCGCATTCGGAATTGGGACCGGAGTGTGCGACACCAAGCTGAGGAGGTCAACCTGGTCTGAAGTGTGTATACATGCCCTGGGGACTCCGCAGAGTACACATGCGCTTTACCGACTCTACTTAATAAAACCGATTCATTTTTGCTCTGAATACGAGAAGCTTTTGTCATGCTATGTTGATGGTCCCCTCCCTTTTTTTGTCATTCTTGAGTGTGCATAAGTGCAGGCAATACAATTTCTGAGTATCGATACGTTTGATGCTAAGCAACTTCGATGTCAGTATCAAAGTTCAAACTGTTTTGATTCTTTCGATGTTAGCGGGGACATTTTTTGTGACATTATGTCCCTCCTTCTTGCAGTAGTATTGGAAGATGTCAAAATTGTCGAAGGATATTTGAAAAGATTGAAATGTTTACCCTGTTGGCAATATCAGAATCAAAATAGCATCGATGTTTTCGATACTTATAATATGATGACTTAAGTATTGCGATACTTAAAACTTTGGGTATCGGCCCACCACCAGCGGGCGTTACAATCTTGGCTAAGCCAGGAACCCCGGCATTCATGACAGCAGGAGAGGGACACGCAATCCTGGGTAACCTTTGCTTTAATGAGGTTAAGGACACTTCTTGTGGCTTGAACTCGAGATGAAAGACTGCTCAAAAGGTGCGCAGGAAACCGTGTCGAGAAGTCTCAGTGTCTCAGCCCTCAGTGGAACTAGATTTTCTGGAGAGAAATTTTAAGATATACAGATGGTATCTTTCCGTCTGAGGAAAGAATCGATGGCATGTTTTGGCTTTGAACTGCTTGTTGTATATGACATGCTTTCACTTTAACCCAGCGATATGTACTTGTCATATTTGCATGGAGTTCGAAGGCTGTGGAGTCACTTGTGGGGTTAGAGGTTGGAAAGTGGCAAGAACTGAAGTGGGCCAGTATTTTTATTTTGAAAAGGGTGGGTCGTGTGTGGGGGGAGGGGGGTGCAGACTGGGACACTTAACACAGCAAAGTCTGGAGAAGGGGGAACGGTCGGTCACAAACTACCTTTTACATTTAAAATGTAGAGGATGCAATGCTACTATCTCAACGTTATCATTATTATAAGAGTATAATATATAATATAATAATCTTTCTCCAGGAACGCCCACTTTGTCTTCGATTACGCATGGGGTTGCTTTGGTCTAGTTTTCATAATCTTTCATATCAAGCCTAATATTAGAAACAAAAAGTAGGGCGTGATAACTTTGATTTGGTATGTCTGGGGGTGAATTTATGTGTACGCGAGTATAAGATTTTAAACGAAATGAAGAAATGTCATGATGTAATAATAATTCATTTAAATATTAGCTCCTTTTATCGAAGGAGTTTGTGTTAAGTGGTCAGTGACCGTGTACATAAGTCTTGCGTTAATTAATGCATTGCGTGAACCAAGGGAACACTACTAGTGTTTTGAGTTTCCATGGTTACGGCAATGTATTAATAAACGCAAGGATTATGCATACGGCCACTGGACTCCCTAACTTAACTATTCCCTTTGCTAAATTGTGCTTCGGAAGTACAGACCATTTATATATTGTATGTGATCATTCTATACATTTATGCAGACCATACATACTTATGTGAACGCTACTAGTGTTTTGGGAGGTTCCCATGGTTACCGCAATGTGTTAAGAAACGCAAGGATTATGCATACAGCCACTGGACTCCCTAACTTATTTATTTCCTTTGCTAAATTGTGCCTCAAAAGTACAGACTATTTATATCTTCTATGGGGTCATTCCATACATTTTTGCAGACCATACATGAAGAAACCGATCCAAAATAAAAAAAAAATCATCATGCGCTGTCATCCCTCGAGCACTGTTAAAGAGGCCGTCCAGTTATCTTGTCGTCCTTACTTATCATCTGTCACACACACCGTCTGTGTTGAAGTAGAAGGTTGCATTCCACTTGACTTAAGGGGAGACATTGCACCTTCCCAGAGGTTATATTGCAGATAACATGTTTGCAACTTATCATTGTAAGCGTATCATTTTAAATGCACAATTGCACACCAAAGTGCTGAATGTGCGAATGGATGAAGTTTGGTGTCAGATAGTTTGGTGTTATCGCAGATGATAGTGTATCTAAGATTATCGTCCTAAAGGGGGAAAATACATCGTTCAACACTTTGACCTGTAATTTTTTATAGAAACGCCGACGGACTGATGGTAGTGAGTTTGTTACCACCTTCTTTACAACCTCTGATCTGAGAAAGAGTCGCACCGCCCCTCCGCCTTCTCCCACCCCCCTTCCAATGAGAAAAAATGATACGACCTAGCACGCCAACTCATATGATAATTATGCTCAGGGCTCTAACCTCCCCTAACCACTCCCCCCCCCCCCCCCCCCNNCCCCAAACTTGCTGGTGCCCTCCTCATTAATTTGACAGTGAAGCCTGTTTTGGTGTCCTCTACATGAACAGCGGAACTCTCCAATTACAACAATTGCTTAACACAGTTCCCTGTCTACACACTCCTAACATTTTCCCTGCTTCACACACTCTTACTCTTAACAGTCCCATTTGCTTTGTTCCTTAATAAAAGAAAAAAAAATCTGAATAACACACTCTCATTACCTTAGTCCCAAGGGTGGATGTAGATCTAAGTTACACTGTATATATTTACACAAGTGTCCAGTGCTCTTGTAGCAGAGAACGTCAATAGTGACATAATTAGCGGACCAAGGCTTTTGAATTGGGTCAGGGCCTAGCCGGAGGTCCACTACTGTACTAATGTGGCGGGGCTGAAGACGTTACCAAGATACAGGTCAACTCAGATGATAAGGACGCGACTTGAGTAATAGCAAGAGATAAGCTCACAGTAAACAAGTCGTTTGTCATTTGGTTGACTAAAATGTACCCACCGCCTACTAATTTTCAAGATAGTCATGAGGCGTTTAATGTTCACACCACTTGGATGTTTGATCTAGTAAAGGAACAGCAGGTAATGTTAGTATGCAGTTTATGCAGTACTGTAGGCTACACCATCATAAGTACAATACTCCGTATACATAATGAATTAAATTTACTTTGTTATGCACTTGCATGTGTAAATGGAAAATTGAGACATCGGAGAAGTTTTATATTTAAGTTGCGGACTATTGTGGCAGATGTAGACATATGCATTTGGCATATCCAGATGTTTCGATCTTATGCACGTTACGAATTAGAATAAGATGCAAATTTCGCAACTGATCTAGTTCATAAGTTGCAGTGTGATCATACCATCAACTATTGCCATGCGCATGCGTGCCATTGTCACAACGGTCCGTGCGGGAAATGAAAGCTCTCTTTTGTTTAATGAACTCGTATTTCGTCGACTCCGCGTAATTCTAACTCCACAGCAGTAAGGCAAAAGTTGCGATTGAGCAAGAGCGCGATTACACCGCAGTTTTTGAGTTGTAGTGTATTCTGTTTTCTTAAACATGTACTACCGAGCGAACATTACGGTTAAGGGGAGTCAGCTGTTTAATAATGAAGGCAGCACGAGCAGGTTGTCTAGTACATGTAACACGAAATCTTATTGTATATGATAATATGTTATGCCATTTAAGTGATAGCATATATAAGCGGCGAGAGCCGTCTTGTTTAATACGCGGAGGAAAAAACTCATTTGAATCTCTGAATAGTTCAATAACCAAAGCGTACAGTGTTTGCGCATGAATTTTCATAGCTGATATACCAGTACCACTGATTCAGCTTGTGACTTGTACAGTACCGGTAGAGCAAGTGGGAAGGAATGACGATCTGATAGTACATTCTAATAACATAAGACCTAATAATATCATGATCGGTACCTGATACCACCAGCTTTTATTCAAGCGGTACTTGCACTTTTAAACTGATAAGATATCCGGTGTTGACTGGTTAGCTTGCACATTGCTTTTTAAGCTCTAAGCACTTGGCTTTTTATGCTCTAAATACTTGACATGCAGCAAGATGCTGATAACATGTTTTCCTTTGAAGGAGTCGTCTGAATAAAGAGATTTACTCCCCTTCCATTGTTGATAATAATGCATTACTGCATTACATACTGTCCTTTTTTTTTCTTCAGTATTTGTGCACCAAAGTCCTACATAACGCGTTTTTTTTTCTTCTATTATGGGTGATGATCTTATGAAAACTTTATCACATAATAATAGTTGACACTTCTCCAACATATTTCACGCACTTATCTAAGAGATAAATGTGCACATACTTACAAAGGCATTAACTTTTATTAAGTTCAAGCCTTACTATATATCTCTTTGAGAGACAGCGCTTTCCTTTAGTTCCATGTAACTTAGTTTTGGGCTATAGAATCAATATTGAAGAAACCTTGTAAGATTGTGTCCTAATGTCCTCGAGTGACCTGGCCTTCTGAGGTAATAATGGTGTGAAGTCGCATGAGCGGGTATTAGCCTGGATACGAGACTTATAAACCGCACTATTGTTATTATTATTATTAATTTTATTATTATTAATGTGTCTGAATGTTTCAAATCTGATGGTGAAGTAACTACTGTGTTTTGAGATAAAGTTTTCCGAAGATCAATATTCACAGTAGGAAAAAGCTACTATTCTTCTCTTTGATGCGAAATATTGCATGCAAAGTGTACTAACTTCTAAAAAGAGCAGTGCCTAACACAATAATTATGCCCAGTAGTCCACAGTGAAAGGGTAGTTGATCCCATTAACACAGCTAAGCCAGTTCCATCTTTGATCTTATAGTCTGTGGCTAACACGGTCCAACATACTGAGCCCGAAATCTTGTCACTGTATCAGAATCTGACCGTATTTACAATCAGACTATCAATCATTGGTATTGACATAATAATATGCGGTAAGCTCGTTTTAACGACCCAAGGAGATTTTCGATGCCGATTTAGGAGGGTCAAAATTGCTCCTAGTGCGAAACAGTAGTGACTGAATATATACAATATATTTTGGTCGACAGATGCTTGGGTAAAATAATCTAGATTATGATTAGCATGAGCTGATTCAATTTTTTTTTTTATATATATAATGCCATTTGTATAGTAAACCGGCTAGGTCAGGTTTTCAGCATGACCACTTCAGATTTGAAGAGTGCAATGATTTAAATGCAAGATAATCATGTCAGCTGTCATAGATGACCTTGCAGAATGATTGACGAAATGAAATTCGTGTATGATGAAATTGTGCAAATTTGATAACTGATAGGGTGAATCTATGAATGTTTGTGCAAACGAATGCACAGAGCCCTTGAGTGCTAGATATGAGAGCACTACTGATACTGGCTGCTCAGCTGATCAAGGCTAAACATGCGAGTGTTTGACAACACATCTCAAGAGTGACACATTCAGGTTTGGACGGACGAATTTATTTGGTAATGTAAGCAATACATATTTACCATTTAAAGCATTGCAAGCTTTAAGTCAATAAGTAAAGTTAACTTGTAAATTTGGATGGACGAATTATTGCAAAGCTTATGTCAGCAAATAGACTGAACTTGTAAATTTGGAAGGATAAATTTAATGTTGCAAAGCAAGCAATCAACGTCATCAAGTAAGCTAAACCACGTTTTATTTGGTTAGCAGATGCAGCCTAGTGCTAAAGCATTGTTTACACAAAAATGTAGCTCTGACCCATTCCTCCCATTCTTGAATAGCTGTCATGACCTCGATATCAAAATCACACATTTGATCTATACATGAGTATAGTTTTATAATTTACACTTCTCAGGTCTCATCATGCTTGTAAAATGGTATTTGGAATGAACACACCATATCCCTACCCCAACCTCCACTGCTCCAAACCCCACACACACATCTGTCCTTCTCCCCCTTCTCTTCCATTTCCCCAGTAGGCAAATACGGTGTTTGAACTATGAATTATGTATTGAAAAATATCCTTTGGGTTAGAATACTGCATTTCATTTCTTTCACTTGATCTGTATACATGTAAAAAGGACACATTATTAAACAGGCAGGTGATCGTTTTGGGTACAAGGGGGACCCATTTATAACAGCCATTGCTGCAAAAGGAATCGAAGGTATGGATGTCATCAGTGCTAAAATGAAAAAGTTCGTGGTCTGCGAAGCACGTCATGCATTGCAATAACGAACAAAAAATATCGGAGTTCTCATTGTGTCCGAGTTCGACACTAGGCAGTGTACATACACGTTTTTTTTTTTCTTCCTCCCCATTGGTTTGAATGGTTTTATTCAAAAGGTCAGAGCGCTCCCCTGCGACTTACAATCATTTTATGGAATGTGACATATATATTCTGCGTGCCAGAAGATCCGGGTGTTACATGTAATGAATAATATATATATATTTTTTTCAAAATGACACATAAAAATGATACACCAGTAGTCTAGACTTCTCGCATAAGGGTGAAAAAAAATTTAGTGCAGTGAGGTGCATTTATTTGAAATAGGCGAGAACTCATGACGTCTATTTGATTTTATGGCGTTACATAATTTACAAAAAACAGTCACAGTGAAATGGTGTTGATAATGCAGATGTTTTTCGCCTTGGAAAAAAAGAGTCATAATGTGCAGTGAGGGGCATTTCTTCGAAATAGGCGAGAGCTTTAAAACTTCTAGCAGATTTCATGGCTTCATCCTAATTTTCAAAAAAAGTTTTACAGTGAAATGATGTTGATAATGTAGATGTTTTTTTCCTTGGAAAAAGTCATAATGTGCAGCGAGAGCTTTAAGACTTCTAGTTGATTTCATGGCATTACAAAACTTAAAAAAAAATACCCACACAATGAATTGATATTGATAATGAAGACTTCGTCCTGGGGAAAGAAGCCGCTCCGGCCCCCCCCCCTTCCCCCCCCAAAAAAAGCACAGTGAGGGGCATTCCTTTGAGGTAGGCGATAGCGTATGACTTCTAATACAGTTCATGGCGTTACACAACTTAAAAAAATAAAATACTCACAATGAAATGATGTTGCTATACAGACTTTTTGGAAAACAAATTTGTGTTGGAGTAACTAGATTTATGTGCATTTGTGAATAATAATGAGCAGTGCTGTGAGGGGCATTCTTTTGAGGTAGGTGGGAGTTTATGACTTCTGTTTGATCTCATGGCATTACATTAAAACAAAAATACTCACAATATGAAATAATGTTAATAATGTAACCTTTTCGCTCTGGAAGGAAAACATTATGATGATGTGCTGGGCGGGGGCATTTTTATCTGGAGTGCCAGAGCATAATATGTATCTCTCCAGGCCTCGTCACATTCCGACTAAGCTACCGTCTATCCCGAGGATGGCTGTCCTGCTACTTACTCAGACAATCAACAGCTGCTGTCCAGTAGAAGTTGTGCCATGTGCACTTTCACATGGACTTGCTGCTTTGATATGATCAGATAAAGACACTTCATCAAAGCTGGTCAGGTTTCCATGAAAAGGCGCGAATACACCGGGTCCAGACCCGACACGATACGGCAGATCGTGGCCTCTGTCACATCAGAATCGATTCATGACGTGCCGGATGTAGATGTTTAACTTTGTTAGACAGTGAGAAAAGAGAGGACGTCCGGCGACTGGATGTGCTATGTCGGGATCCTAACATAGCCGACGCTTTCACATTCTCGATATGTGGCGGAACCAGTTCCATGGAATGATCCAAAGGGACGTAACTTTGCATACTTAGGACGTAACAGATCCTTTGTCCTTGCTGGTAAGCGCTTGTAGGAACTAGGGGAAATAGTAGTTAGTTCTTCCCACGTTCAAAAATGAGATTATCATTGTGAGGCAATAGGCAGCACTGGAATCGCTAATAACGCATTCCTTACAATATTCTGTGTGTCACTGGGATGCATTGGTGACTGAAACAGGTGGTGTTTGCTTGTGAATCATTCATCTCGAATTGCACTGGTGAAGCCATTGTTCAGCCAAGGACTTATGGGAATCAACTTTGTTTCTACTCGTGAATGTAAGCGCTGTGCAACAGCTTGAAATGTCTTTTCTGCCATTTGGGAAATATTTTGCGTTTAAAAACAAAACAAAACACCACTGAGTACCTGCATAAGTGCGTTCATGTTTATATCATATTCCGCCTACGAGTGGAGCATTACTAACAGGTGGGTTTCTTCCTGAATGCAAAGTAGGTTTTTTAAAAAATCCCACTCCTTTTAGGGCACCACGGCGTTAGTTCTTACCACGTTCAAAAACGAGATTATCATTGTGAGGCAATAGGCATCATTGGAATCGCTAATAACGCATTGATTAAGCTTAGTAGTTATTTTCGTTTAATTATAGGATGTGTGACTCCTTGGAGTTTTACATTTGTCATTCCTATAATAGGCTATTGGCATAATGATATGTTAGCTGTGAGTATTCTAGTAATCTTATTAAGAGCTAAATCTAGTCTAAAATGTAGATGTGCGTTAAACAATAATGCCTTATCCTGAACAACATAGGGCAGGTTAATGCACACAGTAGTATATATAAATCTTTTGGACCATATATTACACCTTTGGCGGACCATACTTTGGCCTGCTAACCATCTGTTGGCCAGTCCTGGGTTTACAAGAGCTGCCCGGGGACCCTTATGAATACGAATCAGAAGATCAAGGGAGATCACTAGCTTTGACTAAACATAGCCGGTCTCAGAATGATGAGAGCGAAGTGATGTTGTAACATTCAGCATAGAGGTTTATTAATCTAAGTACGCTCGATATTCGCTCGGGGGATCATGTCGGCTTTCATTCATTCATTCATTCATTCATTCATTCATTCATTCATTCATTCATTCATTCAAAAATATACTAAATGCAGTATAAAGCCAAAAAGATTTACTCTATCTATTCTAGTGATTTTCGGACTGTTACGTTGCTTTCAGGTATTCTGATTTGCCAAACTTCATTTCTGTTGGAGCAAGTAGATTTATTTGCCTTTGTGAAGTGAATCCTGTCTTTCTTGCACGATTTTTTCTGAATGCAGCGAACCGTCCTCTATACTTGTTCTTTCGCGTTCAGTTTAATTGTAATCGGTGTTTTATATATTGACCCCGAAATGTGAGTCCAAATCGGAACCAGAGATTGTTGATCGGCTGTTCTAATAAAGGTATGAATAGTATCCTGGTTGGAGACTCATCCCTAATCACACACGTGACCGTGCAATCAATAAAATATTGAACTTTTAAAAATATTTTTGTTTTTGTTTGCAACTTTTCTTTTGAATTAGACACAATTTTTCAATTCGGTTGGTTGCTGCGATTGAGGCCCATTCAGAAATGGTTGTTTATCTTTAGGTATTTACATGAGACAAGTTCATTCGTCGGTGGTAATTACTGCTCCGTAGTGCGGGTGCTTTGTTCGAAGATTTCACTTAGAGATTCATATAGATTACTATGAGTGGATTTGATTAATAAGCGCAGTCTGACGTAGATCTGTGTACAAACTCAAACTTATCATGATTTCTTGGATGAGCCCAAGTGAAATATTTCATTACATCACACAATAAGTAGGTGTATTGGTTACTAGAGTCTGTAAGTAATGTATTTTATACAACTAATACGAATTGTGAGGCCTGCATGCCGATGAGATGCGTCAGGAACGAGAGACATATCGATCCAGGGGGGTCCAATGGCTGGTCCACGGATAAGAAATATGGCCCGCTTAGGGTGTAAAACATAGCCCGGGAAGTTATTATGACCATTATAGAGTGCAACAATTTGGTTAGTGTCATGGATCAGTGATGATGAAAATTGATCGTACCTCTTGTGTATGGCCTCATAACATGAATATAACGCAAAGCTGGTCCCTTTGTGAAAAGGTTGAAAACCCCTGGTATTGGTGACCTTAGAAGCTTAGTAATCTCCCTTCGCCCGTCATGTCAAATTTATCACCTTTTGTATGCTCGGGGGAATTTTCAAGAGGAAAACTTGAATTTTTTTTGTAGGTTTCTGAAACAAGGAAGATCAGCAGTAGCGAGAAGTGTGTTCTATGAGATGCGAGTTCCGTTCCACCCCTCCCCCCACCCCNTTCCAAAAAAAAAAAAAATGTCCCTACTTGTTTTCTTTGGCGGAATCTCATATTTTCTTTAGTACTGATCATGCCACAGGGCCTCGACTGCTATTGTTATAAATTTATAGGAGCAAAAAAAAAAAAGTGCGTGCGTTTTTGCATGTAGTTTCCATTAGCTACAATCAATATAAATATGAATGTAACTTAGCCAGTGCTCAGCAGTGTCGTCCATTAGCCTATCTTTAGACTCGGGTCATAGCCATCGGTAATCTTACACACAAACACCTCTTGTACTTCCATGTCTTTGTAAGCAGTAAGTAATAAGTTCATGAAATATTACAACAGCGCTTATCGTACCTTTGTGCCGAATGGCGCAAGTCTGTAGAGGTATACAGTGACTGTTCCCTTCTCGGAGTGTGTATTACTTTTCCGCGCTCAGCCCGCATAATATGGAGACGTGCCAAGAGTTCTCGTGTAGTTCGACTGTTACTTGCTCTTACGTTTTGTTTTCTGAACGCGACCTTTCTTCTAAGTCGGCTGTTCTAGCTTACTCTGACAGAAAGACGCACGAGGATTTATTTGTGTGTTTTTTTTAAAATCCCTCCAGATATTATTTTCTGACCGAATGTGCAATTTTGATGTGCAAAAAGGGGCAGTAGAGTAGTTATTTTGAGTTTACCTACAATCGACCTCATTTAACTGTAAATCCGCATAATGGCAACTTCCCTTAAATCACATAATTTATCCACTGGAAAAAACAGAATTCTGTGCTCTCAGTTCTGATTACCTTATCGGAATTTACGTAAAAACTCACACATTCACCGGACTGCCTATATCAGTTTTATTTAGAATTGATACGCTGCATGCTAATAAAGGACCCCATATCTATATCTCCTAACCTCATTTGTAAGTTACGCCACGCTGTTTGCGACACACAGACGATATACTAAAGTCACCCGATAACCTCGATTTGGTTAAAATGCAACTTTAATAATCCGAGAAGTTACGAATTAACGGTTTTGTCTTATGTTACTGTGTTATATTAGAGTTACAGAATGTTATGTAATGTAGGGAGACGGATTTAAATTAACAGATCAAATTAGTGTTGAGAGCGTGAATGTATGGAGGGAATTGGAGAAATGTCGTAATTGTTGTGTCGTTGGTATGCGAACACTGAAGGATAATCAGTAATTGAGATCTACGCTTAACGATGGGATCTCTTAATATCGTAAGAATTACATTAATTCTGCATGATGAACGCATCTGAGGGTGCATTCAATACCAATGCACTAATTTTAATTTTTATTGTGATAAGAGATCACATCGTTAATGCGCAAACCCTGAAATACAAAACACTCCCTTAAAGAGAGCCCGTTATCGGGAAACTCACCACCGCTTTGATCCTATTCTCACCATACATCACAGGTATCAGACTTTAGTGTTCTGCATTATGTGGCTAACAGGGTGCCGAAGTCAAGGAAGGGGAATCTAGAGAGTCCGCTTCCTGATGTTGTCATCCAGTTGTGACATTTATGCCAGATGAATTATATCCTACCAAAGGACTCTGTTCGGTGACTGGAAGCTCTAGAAAATAGCGTGTTTCCTGGTTTGTTTATTACGATGACCTTTAATGTTTCTCCCGTTGATTACTTCCGAATCGGAAAACTTTTTCTTTGAACATCTTGGTAACAGACAGCAAGTATGTCGACAAAAGTGCTTAGCCTTCACAGAGAGTCCGTCCCTGATTGCCGCCCCTGCTCCACGCCTTAACTGCCCCTGGTGTCTGACATTGACTTAAGTAATAGTCAGTGACTTTGTCGGTACTATGTTGGCAGATAAGCGCTATTGATTTATGAGGCTGTACGTTGTTTTTCACTACGAACTGGGAAAGGGTTAACTCTGGCATTGTATTATTATTATTATGTGTATATTAAGGATTATTGAGTGAACGTTCAAGCATCAACCAGTTTTGAATTTGAGTGTGTTCTGTTCATGGGTTTGTCATTGATAGATAGGTAAATCTTGCTGGCGTCAACATGCAGAAATTCTGAAGTTAAAACATGTGAACACTACCATCAGCACCGTCAAACAACAACCCATGCACTTTGGAGTTACCCCTTTTCGTCAAAACATCTTAGTTGTTTACGGCCCCGCGGTACTGTGTCAGTGCTCACATAAACCAAAATAATCTGAAAACTGTCAAGTTACTTTGTTCTGTCGAAGCGCGTGCAGTGTGTTATATTATGCGAGTACTTTTGTCAACAGGGCGAAATACTAGATGTAGATGCAGTGCTGTGCAGTCGGTTTCAAGCTGGTTTGGTTTTGGTCCAGTTTTATTTGTCTCGTTGCATAACACATAGTTATGTGTACCTTACACATGTTTACGGATTTGGCCCGAAGTGGTTGCGTGGATAGATAGTGTTCACACAAATACTGTAAGTAACAAACAGCGCCATTTTCTTTTCTTGTTCTTCTCCTGCTTCTTCATCAGCTACTTTTTTTTCTTGGTCGAGGCAATTTTCCATTTTAATAAGTGAACAAAGCAGCACCGGATTGTTATCGTTGTTGTATGTATCTGTATGTATGTAGGAGTGTGTCTAGCATGTGTCTAGGATGTCCCTTTGGTGCTTTTCTTATCTCCTTTCTGTTCCAGGCAATGTTCAAGCTGACAACTGACGAAACGAGTGTCATTTAAATCTTCTGATTGTATTCAATGCCTTTTTCTTTCTTTTTCATTCTTGTTATTCTTCCATTTCATTCTGTTATTTTCATTTATTCGTTGCCCTGCCCTGTCCGTCTCTCAGCTTGCCTTCTCACCATAAGTTAAAGCTGCGCCATCGGGTTGGAAGACGAGCCCTGCCTACAAATTTTCATGGAAACGGCCTAGACTCAGATGGATTTGCTATCATTTTCCAGCACTGGACGTTTTGGTATCACTTTTCTAAATTTCTATACCTTATCGTTAGAGGGTAAACCAGCGGTCAGGAAAGTTTCTATGTAATATGAACAGTATTATCATGCACTTGGGGGTGGGGGTGGGGGGGGGGAAGACTACGCTTCCTATGTGAGCCGTGCAATTGAATTCAAATTAGCGAAATTCCACTTCTTTTATACCCCGGACGGGTCTTTAAGGAAAGAAGCCGTGTGAACACGTAGATATCCCGGTGTAAATAGATATTATGTTCCCGATATGAATTATATATTTCCGATACAAGTTGGCATAAAAATAGCTATGACATGGTGTGATCAGCATTATTCTTGTGATGATACGATTGGCAGTTGTTGCTTTTTTTCGATAATTGTCTGTCTTCATATTACATATACGCCGTTTTGTAATCGCTGTTGATCTACCCTATCCCCTTACCCTTTTTTTCTTTCACTTCCTTCTCCAGTATTCCTTTTGATCATTTTTTCCCCATTGTCTGGAGCGTCTCAACTGTAAATTGCGATTCCAGCTGTGAACATAAACAGTATGAACAGATGATAGTAATAGAATGGCAAAATGTTTTAGCTATGAGAGTAGCCTAAGAATAGCGATGACTGTGTACATGTATCATCATTATAAAACTTGTCAAAGTATGACAGTTACTTTGGTCGTATTGTTTGCCAGTCTTTCCCGCTACAAGAAGAATGCCATTTTGTGAACATTTTTGTCCTCTCTTCCCTATTATTCTTCGTGTTCTTCCACGTCCATCTTCTACGTTCTGTTCATCATGGATCATCATATTGCTTGCTTTATCTATCTATCTATCTATCTATCTATCTATCTATCTGTCTGTCTGTCTGTCTGTCTGTCTGTCTGTCTGTCTGTCTGTCTGTCTGTCTGTCTGTCTGTCTAGCTAGCTAGCTAGCTAGCTAGCTAGCTAGCTTTGATGATTGACATTAATCCTACTAAATAGGTACTGGCTATATTAGCGCTGTGTTATCAAGCTTAGCTGAAGAGGTCGATAAGTAAATATTTTACTAGTTTTGGATACTGCGCCTTGTTTTTACCGCAAAGTCCCATATATACAAAAACATTACACATATTGTCGGAATAAAGACGCAGATGTAAAAAGATTTGCAAGGCTTTAATTGTTTTGCATCATTCAGTAGTATAGCAGTACTAGAAGCGGCAGCTATGTATCGTCTCTGTCACTTATAATTCTTATCGCACCTTGATAAGCCGTTCTGTGTTAATTCGTCTTCATGTCCTGTTTGAATGTAAGGTATTTAATGTGGAATAAAGGAAGTACATCAGTTGAACATATTTATAGATAAAACCAAGTATGTGAAGTATGTTTTTAATACAAAACACTTCGGTAACAGTTCACCACAAACCTTAAATCATTGTCAGTTTATTAAAAAAAAAGTATCTGAAAATTCATCTGACGCGGTTGTAGCGAATTTCGAGTTTTTTATTCTTCATACGTGATAAAAATAATTGTTTTATATTGATATTAACATAAACGCTAACGTCGACGTACTCAATATAGAACGCATGTGGAAGATATATCAGTGTACCATGTCATCTGTCACGTCTTTTGTATCGGTTTGTCCATAATACCACACATTGTGGTCTGGGCTGTTGAAAAACAGACTTTCTAAACTAGTAAATTTGTTGTTTTTTCCACACATTACATGCATGGTCTAGCGATCGCTAAATTGCTGTAACTGAATAGTTTTATCGGATATTACTAGTAATAACACTATTGTTGTCATTCTGGAGCAATCGATCAGTGAGACGATATTCTTTTTTTACTCGTCCTTCTTTGTTTCATTACGTTCTGTTCTAAACTAAGTTACCCTACGTTAAGTTTTATTTCTGAACTATACTGACATTATAAGAATGATGGATATGCTGTCACAACAGACAACGTTTCATAAAGCGGTAGGACATTTTCATCATTATCACTCGTATTGTCGGTTAATCGGTCTAACATGGCTTCCTGTTATACATGTAATTTGTCTGTCTCAACACAACATTATTTACGTCAGTCATGTCGACACAGCAGTAATGTTTGGATATATTGTCACCGCAGGTGATATTTATGTTGTTGTGGATTTCATTGATGCAGTTTTCTAACAGTACGTGGTTTGACGTAATACAGTAAGAGCAAGAGTTTTTAAGTTCAGTTATGCAATGTAAACAATTCGAGAACAGTGAAAACATTACGAGCTTTGTTGTCCTTCCTCTTTCTAACCAGATACTGTGTGTTTTTGATACAGTGAGATTTAGAAGAAACACTCTTAAGAACACATGGTATCTAGTTGCAGGGGGAGAATGTACGTTCTTTTTGGCAAAGTATAAGTTTGCATTCCATAGGTTACATGATATCCATATTTTCGTGTTTTGTTTTTTTTTGTTCCGAATTTTAGACCAGGATATAGACAGTATAGATAGATCTGAGAGTACCTTAATTCATGCACGAATGTGAGAGTTGAAGAACATAACAGGTTTACTGAATTAGTCTCATCATGCTACTGAAGTTTTGTAAATCATAAAAAAGTTTTGGTTCATCTTCCAACTTATGTCATATACAAGGACATTCTTCAGCTTGGACGAGTATGACCATAATTACCATTCTTAGTTTATCTTTTTGTATATCATCCGACGAAGATACAAGTCCGAATGATTATGTATATTTATTGGTGCAACACGCTTGGTTGTAGATATTTTGTTGAATTCCTATATTTGTCTTTACTTACTTATTTCTGTCCAGTGATTAAGCCGTATTTTTTAACTAGGCTAGTTGTTGGAATTTTGTAATACGCTGTTTTAGTTACTCACTTTACTCGTTATACATTTGCTGATGTCAGTATGTTGAAATGGCGAAAAGATGTGGACATTCTGCTGCAACAGATAGTATGTAAGTAGTAGTGGAATATCATTATTTAATTGACGTCAATAAATAAATATTTTACTGGTTTTAGAGGGTGCGCCTTGTTTTTACTGCAAAGTCTCATATGTACAAAAGCGTTACAAATGCATTTGGAATAAAGACGCAGATGTACAAAGATTTGCAAGGCCTTAATTGTTTTGCATCATTCAGTAGTATAGCAGAACTAGAAGCGACAGCTATATATCATGTCTATCACTTACAATTCTTATCGCAGCTTGGTAGGCTGTTCTGTGTTAATTCGTCTTCATGCCTTGTTTGAATGTAAAGGTATTTAATGTGGAATAAAGGAAGTATATCGATTGAGCATATTTATAGATGTATGTGAAGTATGTTTAATACAAAACACTGAAATAGCGAAAAGATGTAGAAACTCTGCTACAACAGATGGTATGTAAGTAGTAGTGGAATAGCATTATTTAATTTCTTAGATTAATAAAGAAACTCTTTTAACAGGAAAAAAAAACTGGATGCCTGAGAAGAGAGAGTGAGGCTAAATTAAATAAATGAGTAAATGAATACATCAAATAGTACACGAAGGAAAAAAGAAGCAAGATAAGGATAAAGAAAAAGAGAGAAAATGTCCTTGACCAGGGATCGAACCTGAGATCTTCCGAATGTCGCTCGGACGATCTAAATGTGATCTAATTTTATTTTTTATAGGTATGTGGCTTTATGCAACACGCTTTGTTATAGTTAATGAATTTACCACAAATTAACTGTTGTGTGAATCAACCATCTCAGTACAGTAGAAGTAAACAACGTGTATTTGTTGGCAGAGAGAAACTGTCACTTTTATTATCACGGCCATTGCTAGTGAATTGACCAAAATTGCTTTACTGGTCCATGTATTAATTGTTATTCCTCAACGGCCATTTCGTATGTTAGCTGCTGTTTTAAGGCTATGGGAGTATAATATATAATACGCAAGAAGATCTCACAATCCCAAATTCAGAGAAACCATTCCATAATTTCAAGTTTGTGGATTATTCGAGGTCGTGAATAACATTTGATACAGAGAATCAGGGACCGTGGGTCCAAGCAACTGAAATGAGTCTGCAAGAATTGAGGTAAAGATACGCTACTGTATAAACCTTGTCCGAATAGGCTAAATTAAGCAGCAGTGTGATACCATCTCCGTTACTATTTATGGCTTGTATTTACATGCTTTTGTGGTACACACGCTTTTTGGCCACTCACTGGGCGTGTAGGCGCGTGTTGACTAAGTGGATGTTAATGCATACACAGCGTTACTGTTGACTTGTTACTTAATAATAACAACACTTCACTATCGTTGTCATTTTTAGTGGGCTGGCCTGTGTTCTCTTCTCGGTTGTCCTCTTTGCCAACGCAGTGTGTTTTATGGTAATGCTAGATTTGCATCGCATCATTGCTTTCATTTCTGGCTTTGGTTCTTGAATAGTTTCATTTGTCCGTGTACATNGGCTCGAAAGAGAGGGGAAGGAGCCCGGAGTGGTGGGAGCGAGGGGAGGGGGAGGGGAAGAAGGGGGAACTACATATACGCAGTACAGTAGATTCCACTTAATTGCAACTTCGCTTAGCATAGCTTTTCTAAGTAATGCAGTACTCTAACTTCTCAGTAAAACCCACTGGCTTATTGCATCTGCTTTTTGTCACAACTTTGTCTGTGCTGCAGAGGATTGGCGATTAAGTAGAGACGACTGTATTAATATGATACGAGGTATTACGTGTATGTCAGTGTGACTCATTGTTACCTTGCACGTTAATTACGCGATGCGACCCAATATGTGTTTAGGTAACAGTGGCGATGGCACGATATGTGCACTGATTTTATGGTTTCGCTCGGTTTCAGTAACATGTCCGTATGCTCCAAAAAAAGGGGGGGGGGATTTTTGCATAATATATATACGTTTCATTGCGATGAGTATACCCCAAAATGGCACGGTTAGCACCGTAATGTGAATGTCTAGTTGTGGTTAGGGTTGTTTACAGATAGGGTTCGGGTTAGCGGGAGGTCATATTTACATCATTACTCTCTTCAGCAACATACAAGACCGTCTCTTAAGCTTGTTTGGTAGATATCATTAAAGGATCGCGGGGGATGGGGAATAGGGATCATGTGATACTTCCCAGCAGATCCTTATGTTTGATATCACTTACTATTGTCATTAATGGTAGTTAGACACAGCTGTGCGAAGTTTTATGGGCTCCATCCTCTTTGAAGAACGTATCAGATAGGTGTATTTATTTGATTGTTTAGAAGGTTTCCAACTCAGTAGACTACTCTTCCGTTCTATAATGAGACGTAGTACATACGTTATCATTGTTGATGGAAGCTTTGCATAATACTTTTGAAACCTGAACTCCAGTAATGTAGTGAAGACAGAAAAATGTCTTTTCTGAAACAAATATTGTGAACACTTTATTGGTTTCAATTTTGCTACTTAAAAACTTTACTTGCCATTTCCAAGGGACGTATTTTCTTTAATGCTTGACTCCGAACCACGTGTTTTTTTTTTTAAATTAGGACATTCTTTAGTCAAATATTAGAGGGCCCTAGTGGACTGTATGTCAACCCGCGGGCCAGGGACGGCCACCAGTGAACAACAACGTCAACTCTTTAGTCAAATTGTTTCAATGTCACTCTTGATTGGTTACTGGTGAAGCTCTTTTCCCCCTTTCCTCACCAATCAGATCTATCCATTGGCTATTATCAAGCTGATGGCGTCTGTCTCACGGAGGATATATAAAAAATTTTATCGAAATGTCACAAAATGATACCCGCGCCGCATCAAAAGAATATTCNCAAATATTAGAGGGCCCTAGTGGACTGTATGTCAACCCGCGGGCCAGGGACGGCCACCAGTGAACAACAACGTCAACTCTTTAGTCAAATTGTTTCAATGTCACTCTTGATTGGTTACTGGTGAAGCTCTTTTCCCCCTTTCCTCACCAATCAGATCTATCCATTGGCTGTTATCAAGCTGATGGCGTCTGTCTCACGGAGGATATTAAAATTTTTTTATCGAAATGTCACAAAATGATACTCGCGCCGCGGCAAAAGAGTATTCGCCAGTTTGTCCCTCCTCTCTCCTCCAGGCTGTCCGCTGATCCTGTCGACCTTTTTTATTGGGTTTATTCACAATAAACTTGATAAGCTTGTTGTTATTGCAGGGCTGGGGGGGCTCAGTCCGACCCATAATTAGAAATAATAGGCCGGGATACTGTTTATCTTTCAGTAGGATATCTTTGATATGATGATGTCTTCGTTATCCAGTGTATTATTATGAGATGTCGCGAATTGATAATAGTACTGTAACTATTGAGGTGTTGTCTACTTAAAATACAAAATGTGCCGACCGAGAATGGCACAAGTGCTTTTCATAACTGATAAGATGCGCTCTGTTGTTCAGGACGTGATGAAACAGCCACATATCTCTTCGCAGATTGCTTTGGTAGCATGAACTGACACCACGTAGATAGGTAGATGTGTTGTATAGAGCTAAACAATAGAGGGAGATGTGTGAAGAAACACATTTTGCCTCCTGCTTGTTATCGAAACTGATAACCTAGTGTTGCAGAGTTATGAACGTGATGGTTGTCATGCACGTTGAGATAAACACATTTTCGGTGACATTAGTACATCATATCAGAGGATCTTTGTTACCACCCTTACTGCATCGTTGCGGAAAACACCCAAAGTAGCGTTCAACTTGCAGAGTAAATGTAATTCTTACAGTGGGAAGAGATCACATCGTTGATGCGTCAGTTCTCAACTGACGTATACCGTCGTCTTTTTTCTCTCTCTCTCTCTCTCTCTCTCTCTCTCTTTCTCTCTCTTTCTCTCTCTTTCTCTCTCTCTCTCTCTCTCTTTCTCTCTCTCTTCTCGCACACACACACACACACGCACACGCACACACACATACACACAAAGAGAGAGAGAGAGAGAGAGAGAGAGAGAGAGAGAGAGAGAGGAAAGCAAATTCGAGTTGAGGCAGTGACCAAAAGGACATTTGTAGGCGGGGCTTGCCAGCCGACAGTAACGATCTGATGGCCCAGCTGCAAGTATCTGTCTATGCCCATTTTCTATATTATCCTTCAGTATTGGTATGTACGTAAATGAAGAAAAGTTAAGAACCCACATAGGCTTTTTATTCGTTTCCGATATCTTATCCTCACAATTTATCTCCTTCTCTCTTTTCATTTCATTTGTCTCCTCCACTTAAACTAAATACTGTGTATTATTTCCATAAGATTTATTGATATTATAGTACATTATTATTTTCACTGTCGTCAGTTTATATCCTGTCATAAGTGTCTGTGGAGTACCATTTTCTGTACTTTTATGTACAATTGGTCATAAATAAACTTTCCTGTTTCCTGTTTCCTGTTTCCTGTT
>JAWQUT010000003.1:692088-719163 GCA_033807755.1 Ellobium chinense | reverse complement strand
GGGCGTGCGTTGGTGTGTGCTGTACCAACGCTCCTATCTTCATCCTCTTGTGCCCTTTGCCTTTGCCCTACATCTGCGCCGAAGCATTGTAAACATCACCTAACTTCTGTTGTATGTGAAGATACCCGTTATGAGCGGAAGGTCAAGGCGATAAAGATGGCATACATTGATAAGTAAAATTGTAACACTAAGTTTGCAGAAATACTTTGATCTTTTTTTTTTTTTTAAAAACTGGAGATGAGATGGGATTATGTCTCCAGACTAACTTTAGTGCGGGTAAGAAATTCCAGTGGCCGTATGCATAATCCTTACATCAGTTAACGCACTGCGGTAACCACGGAAAACTTCCAAAACAATAGCATTGTTCTTTGTACTTAACGCAATATGTTAACTAACGTATGGACTATGCATACGGCCACCGGTGTCAGTTCCATCTCATGATTTCAGGACATTCAGTAAACTCTGAGAGTCAGGGGCAGCAACAGAAGCCGAAACACGCTATTAAGAAATCGCTTGATTGTCCTGCTTGATTTTTAAGGTAGCAGAGTGTCCTATCATAGCAGAAAGAAAAATCCGTAGAGTTAGATTATTCATGCTCCTGACAGCTTGTTAGCATTGTCCCCATGTGATGTCTCTTTCAGTTTCTCATCAGATGAGAATGTCTCGTGTCCTCCGTTACTGAAATAAGGAATCTAGAACGTACTGTTTTTAGTCGGGGTTTGCTGAATCTGGCCTGTTGTGTTTTAAATCGCTGTTACGCATGTCTTTGCCGTAAAATTGTTTTCTCATTCATATGGGTCAGATTTCCACCTGTCTGCCTGTTGTTGTGTGTAGCCCTGACCCTTTAGGTGGATGATGCAAGTAGGCCACGTAGCTGATGTTGTAAGAAAAAAAGGTTCCTGGCTAGTTTGCAACCACCTTGGATTGTCACGGACTATCTCACCTGGGATCTCTTTGGTAAATCGTGACATTGATTTCATGTCTTTGTATTGCTTCCTGTGCGACCACTCTCTATGTGACAGCCACCTGATTGTTACAGCTTATCTCATGATAACCTGTATAATCTTAACGTAATGTCTTTGGTGGCTTCCCATTTTAAGCAGCATGTTTGTTTAGTGGTGCTCTGTTTTTGTTGCGTGTTACCGCTTTAATCATAGTAATCATAGACTTCTTCTGATAACTTTCCGCAGTACACTTTCGCCACGAATAATGAGAAAGTAATATTATGATCGCTGGCCTTTGGTCGTTTATCGGACATAGTTTTTAGAAGTTAACACTCAATGTTTAGTTTTAAAGTCTGTATAATGCATTTCTCTGATCATCCAGCCAGGACAGACAATTCCATATTTGCCATGGCTAGAGGGTGAATAACTTAGTAAGGTTTATAGTTAGTAGCTGTGATTTAACATTCATTATTTAGTTTTAAAAGTCCATATTATAATTCATTTCTCTGATCAGTCAGCCAGGACAGACAATCCGGTAATATGCCATATGCCATGGTTTGAGGGTGAATGACATAGTAATGTTTATAGTTAGTAGCTGTGTATTTAACATTCAATATTTAGTTTTAAAAATCCATATAATTCATTTCTCTGATCAGCCAGGCAGCACAGACAATTCCATATTTGCCATGACCTGAGGGTGAATGACTTTGTAATGTTTATAGTTAGTAGCTGTGATTGGACAGCAGAGCTGCGGAGTAAATAAAATAAACAAATGGGCACCGGCTGGTTTGGTTTAATCACGTGGAACGATTTTTTTCTAGCTTTTTACATGGTTGTCTTTATTAGGCGGCATAGTTATAATGAACATAGGGAGTGGTTAATACCGAAAGACCCCACTCATGAGTAATATTATATGATATAATTACAGAACCAATATTAGTTTTGAAATCATGTAAGATACGTTGGTCACATTTTTAGTGATTTTCACAAATGATAGCCTTCACAGTTATCGTCTCAGTAATGGATTACCTCTCAAAATAAAATTACATGTATTATTAGATGTGTAAACGTAGATATTTTCATTCCTAAGAGTCTGGATATTATTGTCCCATTCAAAGGCCGAAGCAACAAGGGGGCGCGTTGAAAGTAAGGCACAGCGAATATAGTGGACATCTTTGAAACCAAATTTTGGATACGGTCTCATGGGTAACCGCCGCACATTGGTAATACAGTTGACTTGAAGCTTCATAGACTTGCTTAGTTCTGCGTGAATGAAACAAACAAACAAACAAACAAACAAACAAACAAACAAACAAACAAACAAACCACACACACACACACACACACACACACACATACAGTATAGATAGATAGATAGATAGATAGATAGATAGATAGATAGATAGATAGATAGATAGACTACCATGACTCCATACTAGAATGTGACCGCATCAAAGACCGTATGTACCACATTAACTGCAGTGAGCCCTACAATTTTTTTTTTTTTTTTAAATGTTGAGTTTCCCCGTGGTTACCGCAATGCGTTAATTATATCGTTAGGGCAATTCATACAACCACTAGTGCGGAAAAAACAGTAGTGGCAAGGTCGGCCGTTCATGAGTCGGACAGTTACGGTGGTAATTTTCAGGGCACTCACCCGAACACCTCATCATAGGTGAATGGAAATTTTGCTTTCGGGAAATGGATTCTTTTTCTGTTTTTTTAAAGGCGGGGGTCTGATGAGATTTCGAAGGATATCCACCTCTCTGGCCTACCTCTAATGTCGGAGGAGATTGGGGAGTCATGTTCCTTTAGCATTTTTATGCGATTGTGATGTGCAAGTTGTCTTTGCTAAGCCGAACCGTGATTAGGCCCTTTAGGTGCATGTATACGGTTGGAATTTGGGCAGGAAACATCTAAGAAAAAATAAATGTTGGCTTTTTGATGGGATGGGTTCAAAATGTTACATTTGCCTTCAGTCACCCATGTTGAACATGGAACACACACACCAGCCCACCGATTTATATATATATACACATAGACAGACCTGAGAATTTCGTCCGATTTAGGCTGCGTAATTATTGATGCGTGGAAGGTCTTTACTCTTTCACGAATATTGTTTATCACATGTACGTAGTTTATTGGATCAGTAAGAAATTAGGTCGGATATATAGGAGAAAGAGATTAACCTCTTCGCTCCTACAAGTATTCTCCCCCTCTCCCCCTGCATCGGCATTCCCTAAAAACACAAAAAGCTGGCTTTCAGGGGAACAACATCTTATTATTAAAAAGTTCAATTGTCTCGAGATATAGACGAAAACAAAACAGTGATTTAACATGACGTACAGCGTACGTCAACAGCGCACTGAACTTCGCAATTTTTGATGACGCACGGCGCACGTCAAAACCGCAGTCAAGGGTTTTAAGGATTCGGTCTCCTTCATTCAGAAGCATTGGCATCAAGCAAGACAGCAGTGCATTGGCCTTTCTTCGTGCATAACATGTTTTATATTTTGTTTGAGATTTACCTATTGAATTCCATCACCCCATTCCTCACAAAAATCTCCAAATGTAGGGCGAATTTTTTTCCTCGAAGTAGACTAGACGGAAGCGTTTGGGATTGAATATCTCGAACAACCTGTTTTGAATTGTTGATCTATATTATTTTGGTCCAGCAATTGAGAATAGCGTATTCGGCGTGTCAGTGAACGCGGTGTCTGCACTAAGGAGTTTTCTTTTTCATACGAGTATCAAGGGGAAGCGTTTCTACGGGTGAACTTAAATGCTTGGAAGAAAGTGCAGAACCTCCTGCTGCGCAGTTTTCACATTTAGCCTGCTGTACTTTCGTAGTGTGCTTTCTGCAGATAATACCTAGTATTGTAGGGTCTCCGAGTAAGCATATGGAAATCGTCTGACATCATGCCTCTGGGCCAGTGCACTTCAATACAGTAAGACCACACAAATTCGAGTTTTAGGAGACAGGCTCATATAATGTAGAGTTTTTGAAGTGTCTAAGTTTTTGAGCCAGATATGACTTGGCTATTAAAGGATTGGGAATCAGAGCACTCCAATATGTATAAAGAAAAAAAGCCGGGAGTTTCTGTTAGATACTCGACTGCAAGACAACCAGCATCCTGTCTGGATGTCCCTACCATCTTATTCTGACCTTCGACATAGAGAGGGAGAGAGAGAGAGAGAGAGAGAGAGAGAGAGAGAGAGAGAGAGAGAGAGAGACAGAGACAGAGACAGAGACAGAGTAACTGAAGAACGACGATTGCAACAAATCGCGTTAACTGATTCGTTTCCAAATAATGGAGTTGCATGGTTTTTTTCCTGTGGCGTGGACGGCGACATCCGAGTGTTTAGCCTCACTATATCAAACAGAAGCGACCACCAGCGAAAGGCAGAATAGCTTTTGTATTGACTGATAACGATTTTGGATGCCAGCCATCCAAGCTGACTTCGATCCTTGGGCTCATCAGGGCACATCACCCTTATCGGTTGAACGGTCACTGAACTCAGTCATTGGAGCGGAATATTGTAATGGGTGTTGATACACAGAGGGTGAATGGGCCATTTTCCTGAAAATAACTCCCTAGAACCCGCTAGGTGGTGCCTCAGATGTTGGGGTATACATTACGTTCGTTACTCTACGACTAATGTAACTTTAAAATATGAAATATATGTTTCATATGTAGTGAAATTCAACCCTAAAAGGTCAGAGATACCCTACCATGCGAAATTTGGTGCCCGACATCTGACATAGAAATGCAAAACATCCCTTTGAAATTAGTGTGCATAAAGAACAATTAATGCGACCATCAGCTGGCGATGCGTACAGGATATATGTTCTTTATCTTTGTTAATTTCAAGGTCGTTGATATTGCATCACTTTGAAAGTGCTAGAAAATTGTTTATGATGTCCTAGAGAATAATCATGCGCAAGCATAAAAATCTGCCTCTGCAACAGTTTACGGTTGGTTCTCAGATTTACAAAGCCAAATGCAAGAATTGAGTAGTAGGCTTTTTCGCCCAGATTGTGGATCCAGAGTTAACCGATCTCTATATATTTTGAAGAGAAGGGATGGACATGATCCATGTTTTCGTCGATTCTTTGAGCTAGGATTCAGAAAAAAGGCGAATCTTTTGAATGGCTAACTTCGTGGTACGATTCCGAACATACTGGAATCGGGATCACAAATCCGTCCATAATTTCACTGGCTGTTCCCGTGTCCCAGATTCGATATTGTGATTCGAATTCGACGAAGTTGGGTTAGCCAAACTGCGAATCTCAAGCTTTGGCCCTCCCTAGTGTCCAGTGATAACGTATGATTACTGAAGAGACTGAAGGAGTTTTTACCTTAAGTCCCTCTGGTCCCTTACTCTTCCCCCCTCCCTCCCATTTTTTTTTCTTAAATCGGAGAAAGGATTCCAATACATGTGGCTCTTTTCTTGACTGCTTGCTTTTGTGCTTGGATGTTCGTTCGTCTCTTTGCTTGCAATCCCTGTGGACCTTCTCCTTACATCATCATTCTCTCTCATTGTTGTGGGTGGTTGATTAGCTATTTGACACAGAGGGCTGCAAGGCAGGTCATGTATTGGGGATGTGTCTGCAGAATTTAGATTCACCCACCTCTTCACTTTCCCCTTTCTAAATCCTCCATCGTTTTAAAAATGCTAGGAGTAGAGATGTTTGGCTGGTCTTGCCAGAGACGTGGCATAGATATTCACACCAAGATGCCCCCGTCTGGTCTTCCACCTCTTCTTTGTCTTCTTCTTTCCCATATCCTGTAGAGTGCCAGACATCTTTGATCCTGCCAGGAACATTGCTGTGCTGTAGATCCACAGGTTGCGTCAGTCTTCCACTCTGTCGCTTCCGCCTTTCTTTTATCGCAGTACTTGAAAATGCTTGAACGTATTTTAGTAGACGTTGCGAAAGGAATGGAAACCCTGTCTTGGTGTCTCTTTTGCTATCTATGGATTCATTAGTGAGAACTGACTGGAATTTTGGNATAGAACTCTTGGCGGTGATCTGGAACAGTGATGCCTGGGCACATGCCAGCAACTCATTATTCCCTGTACTGAGTGAGATTATTTGTTCTAAACAATACTCCTTAATGAGCCAATATCTTTTATGATTTTGCTTTTTGTTTCCTCTGTAACAGTGATGAATTATTACGCTAAATAAGAATAATATTTTGATACATTCAATAGTGAGCGTGGAAAGGAAAATAAAAACCGCGAGATTCGAACAAATAGACAAATATTTAATATAAACGTTTCCCTGCGCCAAAGGAACTGATATAAAATTTTATTGTAAGACGACCAGTTTCAGCCATGTGGTGTTTGTTTGTGTATTCGTTCGTTCGTTCTCTGTGTGTGCGTGTGCGTGCTCCATGTATTGAAAAACAAGAGGAAAATGCACATGAAGTCCGATTTACAAAACTGAGAAAGACGATAAAGATTATTTACATTTTACGTGTTCACAAATGAAAGAGAGGGAGAAGGAAGGAGAGAGAGAGAGAGTAATCACACCCCGGCAGTTTACAAAAACCGCTCAAAATATTATTCTTATTTAGCGTAATAATTCATCACTGTTACAGAGGGAACAAAAAGCAAAATCATAAAAGATATTGGCTCATTAAGGAGTATTGTTTAGAACAAATAATCTCACTCAGTACAGGGAATAATGAGTTGCTGGCATGTGCCCAGGCAGCACTGTTCCAGATCACCGCCAAGAGTTCTATTGTAATGAACACAAAACAACTCTCTTTTAGTTGTTGTTTACATCAGTGGTTCCCAGCCTTTTGTGATCGACGTACCCTTTTTGTTAACTGGAAATGCCATGTATCCGTGTCTTAAAACCTGTTCCCTGTAAAAGTGAAGTCCATCAGTAAATTATTATTTTGTTGATATGCCGTGGAATATCGATATAATGATTTTGCCTCCTTGTTAAATATTTAATTCACATTCAGGGATTAATTGCTTTGATATTCATTCATTTTATTGTTCAGGTTGACCGCGGCATTTTGAAAATCTTAATAAGAAGTACATTCTTTCCATGCACAAAAGCGTATCTGTATTAAGGTTTAACTGCTAAAACCTCAACGACATCCTTTGAAATGTGAATGGGGTATCTCATACGGGGCGTATATTCCACAATGAGAACCTCTGATTGAGACGGTTCCAATCATAGATATCGTGCTTGCGCGCATTTTCAAGAATAATGCATTCTGATAACCAATCATGTGGTGAACGTTCAGATATGAAGTTGTTGCAACCTGCAGAAAGCATTTATCGAATAATGGAATTTGCATTTGGGTAGTAAGTTTTAGCAATTGAAATTTTGCTTTTCGCGCATTTGCATTTGCGGATAAATGAATATTATCGTTATCTGTGGTCAAAATGCAATATTCTTAAAATTTAATTACATAAGGCTTTCGTGGCGTGACTTGTTTGATCAAGATCACTTTAATTGTGTCCTTAGTTTCTTCATCTGATGTTATTTAGCTCAATATTTCGAGACATAACGATTACGAAAACATCCTACCCGCTAACAGCTGCAATCGAATTGGTCGTCTCCATGCATTGTTTACTTTTCTTATAGTTGGTCGGTGACAAACAATCAAACTGTTTCTTTCATGGTATCTCAGTTGAACGATACACTGTAGTGCTCAAAGGATCGCCCGGTCTCTCTCACACACACACACACACACACACACAAAGGGAGAACAGAAGCATGATGAAACACTTCACAAATTCGAATTCAGTCACACACTTGTCATTATAGCACTATCTTTGCCAGTAGCACTATCTTTGTCAGTAGCACTATCTTTGCCAGTAGCACTATCTTTGCCAGTTGCACTATCTTTGCCAGTAGCACTATCTTTGCCAGTAGCACTATCTTTGCCAGTTTTGCGGGTAAAGCATTTCATACTGCATAGAAAGTCTGCAGATCGATAGCTCATTGCCCCTCTCAGCGTTTCGGTAAAGAAAATAATATACACTGTACATGTATTAGAACGTCTAGTATTTGAAATAATAAAGCAAATCCGAAGAGTCCGGGAGTCCACGGTCATTTGTAAACGGGCCTTGCCTTCTGACTGTAAAGATCGAATGGCACAGCTTTGGTGACAGTAAGGCAGTTCGCTGATGAAAAGGAAATTTAATTTATCCACTCTCTGCAGTATTTACTTGTGCGTGTATGAATAAGGACAATTCCACAATGATGTAGCCTACCCTTTGGTCATGGTTTTACTCACTGATGAATGAACAAGTTTTAAGTGACGTGAATTATACTAAACCTACAGTATACATTTTTCAGGAATAATATGCACAATTAATATGAGAGAGTTGGATTGGTCTAGTGAATGTTCGGGACATCTTATTACATATTAAGGTGAGGTACTCATCCGTGTGCGAGGGAGATGACGTCATAGCTCACTGTTAGTTCTTTGCTGGTGAGCGGTAATGGACTTAACGGCACCGTCGCAAACACTGGTCAGGTCAGAAACGCTCATTCAGGTTTACGAAGGCTCAGAAGCGATCATGTTATGTTCACTCCCCAAGAAATTCGGAAGATTTTGCTTGGACCACTTGTTATGTTTTCACCAGCACTGGAATTCCGTGTCTAAGTCACTATGCCACAACACTGGCGATGTCGCTGATAAGAAACGGTGATTCAGCATAATATATCGATACTAAATTGTATGCACATGACAAAGCCTTAAGAAATATTAGCAGTGAGAAACATCGATTTTATATCAGCATGCAGCGTTGGCGGTCCGAGTACTTGCTGCTTTGCTGGATTCCACCGCGCTCTGAGTAAACCAAGCAGAGAAGACAAAGTTTTGTTTTATCATTTATTTTGCCACTCTCTCTAGTCGTATTCTAATGCTTATACAGAACTTACAAATTTACAAGGTATGTTTTGTAGTGGTTTGATAAGATATTTAGTCTGTTTATTTTTTTTCGCTTCTCTGCCGACATATTTGTTTCCCGTTGTTCTTCAGGTTTAGAAGTTATTTTGCAACTCGCCCTTGTCTCGTTTTTATGCTCATACAGAACTTACGATTTACAAAGTATATCCAGTGGTGCTATGATGAGATGTGTGTCTGTTTATTCAGTTCTCATCTCTTCTCGCTTCTTTACTGGCGCATGTTTGTTCTTTGTTCTTCACCGAACGACATTACTGTTCTACACAAGCAGTCATAATAATATGTATATAGTATTTTATGATAGTTATAATGCGATGGATTGGAAATGACTGTTATTCCAGGATTTCAGGGCACTTCCCGAAGCTTCCATAATTTCATTATGCTATACTTTCGGAAGGCTAACCATAGACTGCCTAAAGAAACTGAACGTTACAGTAACTTAGATTGCCCTTAATGATTTTGCCACCTATATACAAGAGACACAGGAGATGAATTCCACTAATGACGTTGCTGCCTTTGTTTTATTGAAGAAAAGAAGTATTTACAAATGGAATATAAAAAATTATGACGACCAAAACATCAAGGGCCTTTTATATACTTATAACATCAGACTTAAACAAAACCACTGTTAGCCTTAAATTAAACAAAGAATGAAAAAAAAAAAAAAGAACATAACATAGCCAGTTTCAGGAAGTGCTCTCAAATCCGTTAATGGCTGCTGTAACCCGCTTGTTGCATAAAGTTTTGTTTTTTTCATCAGGGTTGTATTGTCATAGTGTGTGCCTACTTAGAACAGTAATGCCATGCCATTATTTTTCTTATTATGTTTGCCTGAATGTGTTATTTCATATCTGAGCGAAATAAAATGGAATTCGTTGTTTTGTCGTTTTTCTGCACGCATCTCTTCCGGTGCAGGGTGTATCTGTTCTCCGGTGTTGTGATCTCCTTGTTCTTTTGATAATTTGTCCTCTGCGTGTCCGTCTGTCACTCCTGTTATTCTCATGTACACGCTCCCTTCTCTCCATTTGTCTCTCTACCTATACCTACACCTTTTCCAGATTGACTGCAGCAGTGCACAAAACGCGCTAGTTTCTCATATTTTTTATAACGGAATTCTGGAAATGTCAAGAAAGGAAGCGGAGTGTGTTATTGTATTTTCTATGGTTCGGAGTGTGAACAATACCAGAAGACGATGTCATTCGTTGGAAAGTTACAAGAATCTTACCTTATTTCTGCTGTTATAACTATGATTGCCAGATTTGGGTCTTTCGCAGCCAAATACTGTACCAGAATTTTGGCTGTTTAAAAAAGCTCTTGGCTCCCAAGTAATTGACTGGTTTTTTTGACTGTTTTTTTATAGTTCCAACGGACTTGAGGTTAAAATTGACTCATTTCCTATTTAAAAAAAAACAACAACCAAAAACACTTATACTTCTCTCATACTGGTATTTCGAATAATCAGGCTTCTGTCGTAATTGCCCGATGAGCGCAAATCAAAGAACGATGTCTGTTTCCATTTTAAAATAATTTCATATTTTGTTGCTGTAATGTATATGGAAAGGTTAATGGTAATTATAATACCCATACATACCCAATACATGACTGTATATAATCAGTTCGTAGTAAATTTCTTGTCTTAAGACACATGCTGACCTCAGTAGGCCCGTTCCGGACATGGTTTAGTTCTCTTTTGGCTCCTTTTTTTTTTTGTATGCGATTTGGCTTCGGTACGGAGAAAAGTCTGGCAACCTTGGTCATAACCAGCAAACAATCAGACACACAGGCGTTGTTATCATCCTCTTGCGCTCAGCTTCTGTTGGCACTCTTGTTGTTGATATCTAAGAGTGTTCGTTTTATTATTATTATTACAGTGATAGACAAGTTTGTGTTAAGTCTCTGTCAGTCTGACAGAAGTGTTTAAGTGCATACAGTTGTTATATTCTTAAACCAGTTTTAACGCCTTGTCTAAGCTTGTTGTTGTACAAACTTGACGTTCCTATCATGTGAAAGAAAGAGCAAAGCATCAGCTTTTGTAAGAGCTGCATATTGTGCTTAGAATTTTTTGAAAAAAAAAAAAGGTCTTTGTTGCTTATTCATTGATACACAATCCTGATGAAAGACGCACCTTAATGTACTATACTTCTTCCTCATTCGAAGAGTTTTATTTATTTTCATGCCGATTGTCTGTGGCGCCTTTTCCCGCATTTAGATCTAAATCTACGTAGTTTTGTGGGGGGGCGTTATCACATTCTAATGAATTAATTATTTTGGTTTTTTTTAAATTTTGTTTGCACACCACAATGGTTATTCTCGCGCTTCCGTAATCCTCGTTGATGTGAGGTCACTTTATCCTGTCTTCTTTTTTTTTGCACCTGTTCTACTGACTTATCCATTTGTGCTTGAGCATCTTCTCGGCTTGCACAATGGAGCTTCTAAAATAATAGAGGCGTTCAGGCATGTCGGAGTTGGCTCGTGTCTGTCGCGCCAGTGACTTGGAACCCGGAAGAAACAGACTTTTCAGGACTTTACTGCATGGACCAGACTGAGAAAATGGATGAATCAACAGATTCAGGATATCCTTCATTACGCTGTTGCACTTAAATGTTTATTCAAACTATTAGGATGATTCTTTGCTGGACCGTGACGGTGCTGTTTTGATTATTCAGAGATCGTTATCAACCAGGATCTTGAGATCAAACTAAAGTACTGCATCGTAATGATTCCTAGAATGCGCTATTCCTACATCGCGAAGTGTATTTCGCCGTGATAAATGTGCAGCATTTTTCTTTCACATGTTTGTTTATGTATAAGCCGCTCCATTATGGCTACAGACCTGTTCCCTGCATATTATGAAATCGGGCTGTACAATGTATTTTCAAGGAAAAGAAAGTGAAAGTCCATTTTTTTGCATTGAGGAATACAGACCTATGTGGTCTTTGCACTTGTGGTTTGCTGTGGAGAGTATAATGATGTATCTAATTATTGACTGATTAAATTTTTAAAAAAGCAATAAACAACGATAAACCAACAGACAATTTACAAATTAATGTTTAGACACCCGGAAGTAAGCAAATAGTGAAACAGATAAGACAAAACGCACGTCTGTAAGCAGAACAGTGGCATCTGCATCAAACCCCAGGGTGATTTAAATACTGGGCGGGGCACAACAGAACAGAGAACCACATCACCCTCCATATACACGTTTATTAGATTTGAAGGGATGAGAATACAGTGTTTTCTGTTATAGTTCTTTGGTGACTCCAGTAGCGTGCTTTCAACTTTGCTCCTGATCGGTTTCGTGATGGACTGACCTTTTCTTATTTCGGCAAGTTTGTTTTTTTTTCTCAGCGTGGGATGTCTGGTTTAACTAAAGCATGAAATACTGGCAAGGATTTCCACATTCCACTTCAACTAGACTGCGTCACGTCTAGACACTCACGTCACTAAAACGCGCTACATTCACGTCGTCAAAGGAGATTACCCACACCCAAGGTGTTTTTGTTGGATACGCACCAACAGGCAATAGTTTGTAATTACTCATCACGGAAAAAAAAAATAGTCACTGGAAATATCCGATTTTCACATTATTCAAGAGTAGTACTTTTAAGGGGCCTACAGGTCTAAGTGCACACACAGTTTACACCAATACAGTCACCGGATGCCTTAGTATTCCTGGGTAGCATTGCTGACTTCTAGTTTTTAATAAATATGAGGAGCTGACACAATCTACTTCTATATATTAACGAATAGTACTTTCCCTATATGTTACTAACTGGGAAAGTGAATCCAATAAAGACGGAAGCATTCATTGCTTGGCGGGGCCTGGTAGAGAGAGTTCTTCGGTCTAAACCTCGGCTGGGATCAGCCCATCATACAAAAACTACTGAGGATTATTCCCCATATCTCTCCCTTATCTTGTAGCCATTGCTGCCCGGAAGAGTCGACATGGGAGTATTGTTGTAAAACAAAACAAAAAAAAAGTATTAGTTTGTTTCGGCTTTTAAGTCCTAAAGTTCCGTGATGTATTGAATATCTGCCTGGATGTTCTGTTGTGTGATTTGGAATATGTAAAGAAATTAAAAAAAAAAAAAATCTCACAATTTCAGGCTCGTTAATTTGTGTTTTAGTTGGCTTGTGCAGCTATTTGGCACCACGACTTCCAAAGGTAGAGTCCGCCTTTCCATCCTGATTTCCAAGAAGTGGAGGATGTCAATGCGGAGTATATAGAGCCATCGGCTATGTACGGATAACTGACTGTGCAGCAATTTGTTATTGTTACATGCCCGAACTGCCCTTTCCACGTTGTTTTATTACCGCCACTTTGCACATGTGAGACAGTGAGACACAAATTACTCCATTCTGGACCGGCAACAAAGCAGAAGCATCGTCATCAGAAGTGTGAAAAACTTGAAGGGAGATTTGTAATTACACCGTTTCAAAGTGTTAGTTCAGCAGCCAGAAGTTCACACCACTTTTTATTCCTTAGGGATCTCTGTTTACAGTTTTGGCACACTTCCTTGCTTTTCGTATCCTCCCCCATCTCTCATCACTTTCTCTCTCTTCTCTCCCTCCCCCCCTCTCTCTTTCTCTCTATATCTCCATCCTTCCGCCGTCATCTCTTTTCTCCTCCTCTGTCGTCCTCTTTCTTTTGCATGTGAGATCACATACCCTTTCGCTGTGACGCACTCTGTGTTTATCTTCGCCTGCGTTTGAGGTTATCTCTTTCTTGCAGTTGCTTGTATATTATTGTACTCTTTTATCATGACGTTAACTTTCTCACCTGTTCCTCTAGATCTTTGCTATGACATGGTTCGAATCAACAGTTTCTAGCACTCATTGCTACTGAAGCCCTCTCTTTCTTATATCTTTTGATAAGGTATGGACCCTTTTACCGGGTTTTCAGTCCCTTGTTCGAACCCTCAATTCACCCACCCTGTATCTTGTGTACTCCTCAGATGCTGACTTTCCGTGAATACGTCCTTAACCATTACAATCTCTTCTGGGACAAGACATAGCGAAAAGCGCCACCATCAACACTACGACGCCTGCGCAGTTCACCTAGCAACCCACAACCACACGGCCGTCGCCATGCCGATGTCATCAAAGCAGTACCCCAACTTCAATCCTATGTATTAATTCAACAGTAAGTAACCACCTGTTCATGATATGGTGTCATGTGTATGCTGAAACAGAATGTCCAAGAATTGTCTTGTGTCTCCTCTGAATAGTAATGTTGTAGTGAAGTTAGGAAAGTGTCTTGTCTTGTCTTGTCTTGTCTTGTCTTGTCTTGTCTTGTCGTTAAACCGTATCACAAACAAACAAACAAACAAACAAACAAACAAACAAACAAACAAACAAACAAACAAACAAGCAAACAAACAAAACTTGTAGTCTTGTCTTGTCCTGTCTTTACAGCATTTTATATCGCATTTACAGCCTGGTATATACCTTCGAAGCTTCAGTTCCTTGAACACACCCACGTCGGGGTTTGGTTTCAGTGGGATTTGATCACCAACTGCAGGACAATTCGCCAAAACACATTTGTAGTGGAATATAATATCGGTCGCTTCTCTTGGTGCTATTTTTACTTGCGTGAAGGCTGAAATTTGAATGACTGCTGCTATGTGGTTAGCAGTATGTATTTATACCCCCAAGTCGATCGATTTTCACTACAGCTACTTATGGACGCAAGGCTTCTCTTTGTTTCCCAAATTAATCTTTTTTGTCAGAAAATATGGAATATACATGATTGAAAAAGGATCACTTTAATTATGATTCCAGCCATGAAATGAACTGAGCTGTCGTTATAAGCTAATAAGAGCCAGTAGTGGGTGGGACAAAAGACATCCCTCTTCTCTCTCTTCCCTCAGGTCCCAGGGTTTGCAAACCTTTGCGGATATGGCGACCTGTTGCAATTGTAATGGATATTTGCATTCCTTTGCGGACACCGTATAGGCCAGCCAAAGAAAAACCAATGTCGTGTTGTAAAATTCGCTGAAATAGCAGGTAATCCTAGATACATCCGTGGTGTAACTGTATCGTACAGACGGGTTTTCACTTTTCGGGGCATCCGTGAGCTCTTCCTGAATTGTGGCCTTCATCGTAATTTTATTGCTCTAGAATTCGTGCGTCATGACTGAATTCGGGTTGTCATTACTGTTAGGTAAGCTTGTTGTTTCATATGTATACTTTTTTTCACAGTAATTGTCTTCACACACCAAACTCTCCAATTATCGCCTTGCAGTCTGTTATATAACCAGCCTCTCATGGCATAGCTGAGATCGACAGATTCTTTTTCCATAAGCTCTGGATGATCGCAGTTTTCTGTTGCACCAATGTTACATAGTCACTGAAGTAACTGGTAATCCTACAGATAATCAGCATGTAAATCACACTGGAGTTTCCAGCGCGTCGTGGACCTCTTGACGTGGTGATTTTCATGATACGTTTTGTGCTTCAAGGCTGAATGGTCAGCTTGTCAATGGTGTTAGATGAGGCTGTTCTCGTGTTCCAGAGTAGATGTCTTTATATACAAATTTCACCAATTTCAGCTTTTCAGTTTATTGAATGAACAGTTCGGAAGTATTGATCAAATACTGTCACCGACATTATTTTTTACGTAAGACTGATCACATGTTAACGTGTTCCAGAGCAGATGCCTTGACACACTGAGCTTATCAGTAAGGTAGTTTTGCAAACCAGTCATTTGACAGCGAAATGTGGAAAGTCGTTTAGTGCTGGGTCGATGCTTGGGCAGCAAAGTGATCTTCTTGCTGTCAGGGCCAACCTCCGAATTAAAGATCTACTGACGAGTTCTGATGTTTCTTCTTCCAGAGGCGATATTATAATAGACAGCTGTCCTAGAGTTTCCGCTTATTTCAATCCGCTGCCCTGATCCTGCTTCTGACACTTCTGTTCTCAGGTCTAGAAGAGTTCTTGTGCATGTGACATTGTCATTTCCATCTGTGGGGCCACTAACTGAACTAGCTCTGCATTGTCCAAGAGAAATCGATTTTGGTCATACAGTTGGACCGCGCTTTCTGAAATTTTCGTCTCGCTGAAGTCACACTAGTCTATAGTGTAGCGTTTAAAGCCCAGCTGTACCGTATCGTCAGGATGATGGCATTCCAAGTGGAAAATACCTGATACCCGCATTGCAGTCTGTTCAACCATATGTCTGGGGATGAAGATTTGATTAGATTGACCCTGTGTCTATAAGTTATTGATGTCTGCACGGCGGCTCTTTTCCACGCCTCCGGCATAATAATATCTGTTCTTTCTTTCTTCCACGTCTTCACAGCCGTTGAGTGTATTCGGTGTACATCCTGTTCTTCCGCACCGGACTGATTATAGATTTTATGGTTTGTGTTAGGAGCTAGAGAAAATGGGCATTAAGTAGAAAGCCTTTGCTTCGAAAATTGCAGATAGTGTAGTTGTAGTATGTCGTCAGAACCATATTACAGTGCGATTAAAAGGGCTCTGGAAAAGAGCTCTTGCAAGGTTTAAACCACAGAGTAAGCTTTGGTTCAGCTGTCTGTTTCCCCCTTCCACTATTAGGCCTATTGTTGAAATTTTATTGTGCATTATGACTGTAATGAATATGTCAAAACCTGCCAATAGAAGCCACTTAAACTGTGATTAAAAGTTGAGGTAAATGTTATTGCAAGTAGGCAGATTTTGACAGAAGTTTCTGCTTTCTGCTTCGTCAGACTAAGAAAAGAAATGAATAGTAAAAGTAAAAAGGGCGTGCAGGTGTAAAAGGAAGAAAGCGGCTTAACAAAAGTTCATGAATAAATATTGATGTCACACACTGAAAGTAAACGAGTCTTCAAAGGGTGAACAGGACTCCACCAGATATAGAAGTGCGTAAAAGTGCATGAATAAAAGGATAGAAGGCTAATAAAAAGAGAGGTCAAAGATGCATAATGATTACAAGAGCAGCGAATGAAAGAGGGAAAGTAATGAATAAAAAAACTTCAAAGAAATGGAAGTTATGTGATGAGAAAATAATAATAATAATAACAACAACATCAATTTACAATGAATTACCAAGTGTGCGCATGTCTGTTTAAGGAAATAAAAGTCGCACGTTAAGGGACAGTATGAGTTCCAGCCACTGATACTAAGACGTGAATCCAGAGATTGTGCTCCGAGAGCCCGGACAGAGACGTCAACATGGCATCGTTCTCGCAGATTTTATCATATTTAACAAGTAATTTATTCTTTCTCTATTCCTTAGCTAGTTAGATGATATCATTCATATTCTTATACGGAATGATTTTTACCTTAACTCAAAACTGTAGCCGTAGCATGAAAGATGTTAACACATTTATTTTTTAGTCGTTTATACTGATCGATGTTAACACATTTTTAGTCGTTTATACTGATCAGCACTAAAGATTGCTAAGCTAATATTTTGTTACTTTTGAGATCACAAGCCGTCTGCTTTCACATATTATTTAATCGGTTTGGTCTTCCTTTTCTGCAGCTGACTACTGGGTTAGTGAAGTTGCCAATTATCGCCAACAACAATATTCATAATTTACAACAACAAGCATTGGCATCTGAGAAACGTTATCGCATCTAAAAGGAATCTCACTGACGCAGCATCCAGATAAGGCTAATCTTGATTTCATTCAGTAAATTGCGTTCTGTGTTCTTTGGACGAGAGATGTGGCAGTAACGCTCATTGATTGTTTTGAGGTTGTGTGATAAGTGATTGATGGCCTGTAAGGTCAGTGAAAAATCACCACCTTCATTTTACATATTCATTGGAGAACGTTTCCTACAAAATCAGAAAGTGCACTATGAATGGTTTTGAAATAAAGAGAAAGACTTTAAGGATAATTGCTCTTCACAGATGCATTTTTAATGAATAATATCTTAAATCTTGGAGGAATTAAGATTTGAATTTCAAATATGTTGAGAACGATTTATTAATTAATAAAGAGAGACGTGTTTAGATATTCTTCGAACTCACTTTTCAACGGAAGTGCACATGCTGAGTTCTGAAAAATCGCTCGTCGCTTTTTATTTTTCATGTCTTCATTCGGCGGCACTCTGTCTAGGCCAGACATTCTTATTGATTGAGAAGAAAATATGGCCACAGTTGAAAAGACGTCCGGAATAAGAAACCGTCCTCTAGAAAGTGACGCTAAATCATATAGTTATAATCTTAGTGAAGTTTCTTTAGATTGATTTCCTCTCAGCATGACTTGATTTTTTTTTAACCAGCTTTAGGCTTCAGCTCAGAACCCTGAACTATATATAGTGGAGCCTGTTGAACATGAACCTGTCAAGATTGAAGCCCCGCTTTTCATGAACGCATGCTGTGGTCCCGTCTGGTCCTGTCTTTGCCGTCAGTAATGATTAAAATGAAGGTTTCTTAAATAGTGAACCTGTCTTGAAATGCAGATATTTCTGATCCCTTGAAGTTCAAATTAAGCGGACTTCATTGGAGAATCAAAAGGAAGGACACACTTGCTATCATGGCATTTTCCGGAGTCTTTGACCCTTGGAAGTCCTACGATACCTACGTTTAGAATAGTAGCGATACAGAGGGTTTGGGAAAATGCTGAAGTAATCGCAGTGGGAAAGAAAAGGACAGCCACATCCAGCTGAAGACAAAACCTAGTGAAAATTTAATTATATTCGGTTTCACTGGGACTGCGAAGACACCCTAGACAGAGTCATCATTTATTTATGTATGAATTAATTTGAAAACTTCTTTAAACTTGTGTAGCAAAGTTGAGGCTGTGAGTACGTATTACGATCATCTTTCTATAGAGAGAGAGCAAAGACTGGGAAAGGTCATTGTGGTTGTGTATATTATGCGCATTGAGGCTGGACGCTGGTTTCAGGTTCCTTGCGTGGCAATTTGTGTCAGAGTATTCCCGTAGCGGCTCAGTATCGATTGCGTGGAAAAGTTTCTTCGATTTTTCACTCCGGTAAGAAGTAAGACCCAGTAATAGCGATCTGTTTTGGAATCAAGAGGAAGTTACATAGATAATTACCCTTCACAAGTACATTTTAACTTATTTTAGAATGGCATAATTCTTGGGATACTCCAAGATTATATGCTTAGTTTTTATTTGAACGATGTAAGAAAGAAATGTACATCTAAATACACGTCTAACGCAGTTAAGAAAAAAAACAAAACGCTCATCATTTCTTCCATTCTTCACTCCATACGGACTTAGGTTCTGGTTTGAAATTATGAAGAAACTATGTAAAGGGAATTGCAGTTACAAATACATCTTTATTTCTATAAGAATGTCATAATTCTATAATTCTTAGGGCAATCCAGATCATATTACTCAATTTTGAATTGAATGATGTAAAAAAGAAATGCTGCTCTAAATAAACTATAGAGTCAATTTTTCAAAAAAAGGAACAAAAACGCTCATCAGTTTTACATTTGCTTTAATTTCCGTTACATTTGCTTAGCTGCATTTTGTCCCTTTTTGACTCATAAGGTCGTGAACCATACAACTTAATAAGTGGCTTACGACTGTAATTCATCACCACGAGCAACATTCGCGTAAATTCCTAAACAATAATTGTAAGCAAAGATAACTGTTAATGAAATTAATTGCACTGAGCAGAACATAATATGATTAATGAATTTGATAACTGCACTCACGTCGCAGTCATTTCCGAGCTCTCAGCGTGTATAATTTTTGCTGATGTAATGACTGCTGCGTTCTTATCTTTCCGTTTCTCTCTGATGTAGGGGAAAAAGTGTACAGTCATAATTGTGATGTGTTCTGATGGGAAGCTGAGATAGGTTAGTTGTCGAAGATTTTAGTTATCGCCTACAATATAGCCTAGCTCTATAATAAATAAGGTGAATTTTGTGAAGCGGATCTGTTTACTGTTTAGGATGAGATTCGGTGAATCACAGTTCATCGCTCCTTCTTCTCTTTCTTTTTCTATTCGGTGTCTGTATGAATACAGTGTGCATCTAAACTAACAAAAACAGTGATTTCATGACGAAGAAGTAACTTAGAAATCGCTCCTAATGGAGTCTTCAGTGTAGTAGCAGAGTCTTCAGTGTAGTAGCAGAGTCTTCAGTGTAGTAGCAGAGTCTTCAGTGCAGTAGCAGTCTTCAGTGTGGTAGCAGTCTTCAGTGTAGTAGCAGAGTCTTCAGTGTAGTAGCAGAGTCTTCAGTGTAGTAGCAGAGTCTTCAGTATGGTAGCAGTCTTCAGTGTGGTGGCCACACATCTTGGAGTGCACACCAAATTATGTCTCATTGTGCGATTTATATTTTGACATAAAATTGCTTTGTGGTGGCTTCAGTGAGGTTTATTCTTTTTCTGGCTGATAATGATCGTCCGTCCAGCCCTTTGTGTTAAAACTTGCAGTGTGTCATGTAAGATAGGCATTGAAGGAGAGGGGAGGAAAGCACGTGTCATCCACGCCGCCATATAAGGTCGCATTCACCAAATTACATTATTAGTAGATTTTGGTATAATTCTATTCAGATGGATTATAAGCGGGTTCTGATGAGTATATCACAGTTCATGTCGTCATAGGCAATTCGCCTATCTCATTTGATTGAGTTTATCCAGGAGAGGAAAAAACTGTTATTTTATAATAAGATAACGCAAGAAAATAATGCCAGTGTCAAGGTATATATATATATTTTTTTTTTAAACCAGTCACTTTGTGACTTATTCTGCGACATTTGAGAAACTGTATCTTTTTTTTAGAGAGTGTATTAAGAGCTGCATTCCTTCTTGACATCATTCAGTTCAAAATCTAGTGTGTGATCTGGATTGTCCTAAGAATCATGACATTCTGTATTAAATATGATGGTCTGACAGAATCATTAGATAGAGAGACACAATGAGAAAGGCTTTTGGAAGGCAGTTTACCTGTGACCATGACGAGGTACAAGCTCAAAAACTCAAGGGAACAACATTTTTTTTTTACGCGGAATTAAGCCTCTTTATGTTTATAGATAGGTTTGACGCGATCCCGTTTCTCTTTATCCAAACTTCATATTATGTGGAATACGACATTGTACATAATAGATTATGTTTCCTGACATCTGAGCCTTGAATGAAGAATCAGTGCTGTGTTTGTTTGCATGCCTCGGTCACGTTGTTTTTGTTTTCTCATTCGCGTCATCAGCGAGGGAAAACCGTCACCACGAGTGAAATCCCAGACTGATGCAAGAGAACCAGATGTGAAAACTGATGCGGGATGATTCACAAACTCATGGGTTAGACAGTGTCTGGTTATGAGTGATGATTAAGTATACCGCACTTGATACCATAATTGACGATCACGTTATTTTTTATATCGTCCGTGTTTGGTGAATAATGCCGTATGTCACAGAAATGAATTTCGGGGAAAAACGGGATCGTGTGGTATTATTTCGGTGACATTGAAAGATTACAAATTTTGTTCTGCATAGAACTGTTACGTGCGTAAGATTTTGAGCACTAAGGTCGCTTGGAGTACTCTCATCAGAATTTTACTGGTCCTAAATTCTGAACAAAGCCTTCCTTCCTTCCTTCCTTCCTTCCTTCCTTCCTTCCTTCCTTCCTTCCTTCCTTCCTTCCGTCCGTTCGTCCATCCATCGTCCCTAGTTCTTTTTTTAAGTTTCATTTAGTCCGTCTCCGTCAAGCGTAAACAACTTAGGTCAGGAACATAATAAATTATTAAAATACATTGCTTTTGTTTAATGGACAGTAATTAAGAAATGTGTGGTTTTCAGTGAAGTGGGACGTCTTTTCAAAAGACTGCTGTACTCGTCTTCTCTTTGGTAACGAAATACAGTGAAACTCAGAAACACAAACCACCTTTCGGACCAAGCTTTTGAGGATGTGGTATCAAAAGTATTGTTTTATCCTGTATGAGGTTTGCTTACTGGACAAAGCAATTGGAACTATTAAAAGGGAGTATGCTAAGCAGTAATTGTGTTAAGCAGTGTTTGTGTTAATCTAGTTCCTTTGTACTTCTATATCTATTCCATAATGTCCAGCTTTGCAGTTCATTACACACGTATGCTCTTATAACCATCAGACCAGTTTTAGTGCTAATAATACAGTCTCTGAAGGCACGCAGAGTGCATAATCAGTTGTTATTGAAAGGTCACTAAATAAAGGATAAGCCAAAGCTTAAGGCTGGCTAGCGCTGGCCAGTTCCAGTGGGAATATCCGATTATTATCGACCGTTTCGTTTAAATAGGTCACTACTGGCACTCCGTGAATACGTATCAACGGTCAGGTGAAAGAGTTTGAACTCCGTCAAAGGTCATTGACCCGGCCGTCTAGCTGATTTTGACACCTCATAATTTACTTGTTTGCCATGAGGAAAGTCGTGTTTCTAGCTGCTACCATGTATTGTATTGTGTTCATTGATGACAGATAGTCACGGGTTATAATGAAGGTATGATTTTAAAAATTACAGTGTTGATGTTGCCTGTTTCTCATTCTCTCCCTCTGCCATCGCCAATGGCTCTCTCTTTTTCACGTGTAATAATATATACATTATGTGAACACTGAATCAACGCACGTACACAGTCACTTAAACAGGCACATGAGCCAGTAGGTTTTTTTTTTTGTTGTTGTTGTTTTTCTAAAACGCAAGAGGATACCACCAGTTTTATGAATTCAGCACTTATAAACAGCATTATACAGGCTGCTTCCATCTTGATAGCTTTTGGGAGTCATTCCTTTGCATATTTTCTTGACCTCGGGTCACTGTACAGAGACCATTAATTCTCTGCTGGACAGGGAGATCATCCATTCCATGATACTGCATCATTAATAATTGCATGTACCTTTTCTAGCTAGTAGAATCCGTAAGCCAGCAACTTAAGATTGATTACCATAAGTCTCCTAATTGTAGTGAATCTAGTTTTACGATACGCAATGTAGAAGAAAAAAAAAAAAAAGTAAAATCCAGAATGTAGATAGAATGGTATTTACCCGCCTCAAATAATCAGACTTGATTTTAAAACATTTTTCACAAAAGATAGCATGTAAATTAGTTTTCTTTGTTCTCAAGCAAACGAATTCCGACAAATGAAAAAAAAAATGTAATTGTCTGTTCGTACTGAATCTAGACTATAAGTCGATAATGTGTCTTTAGCCTGAGAAACTTTTTATGATGACATAACTGCATGCTCGGCTGACAATAATTACGTCATGTCTGTGTGAAGTATACTTGGAGCTCTACGGTATTTAATGTAGTTCCATTGTGTGGAACGCGGATATTGTGCGTTGAAGAGTTATCTTTTGAAAATGATTAATTCCCTTGCTTATGGTATCTGACTTCCGGTGAGTATGGAGGGTGGTATCTGACTTCCGATGAGTATGGAGGATGGTATCTGAATTCCGGTGAGTATGCAGAAACCATTCATAATTAATGAGCTATACACTGTCTGTCCTTACAACATTGTAAAGTGCCAGTAAATGCTTGGTTCATTCTGAGATGCTTTTAATGATAATCTGGCGGTGCACTTTCTTGGTGACTGATCTAATATTATGTTTATATCGATCACATATAAAATCCATGGTTTTTAATGTTAGGACTAAACCGCGATGTCACTGTATGTGTGAGGTACGTGACCTAGACAGCATTGTGGTACCGGGCTTTGGCAGAGTTGTCATTCCTTGTTTTGTAAATTACTGTCAGTGATGTTTGAAACTACGTGGAATTGGCATTGGAATTTCTGGTCAGTCAAAGCAACCAGGTCTGCAGTTTCGCGTTCCAGCCAAATAGCAGTACTTATGTATAGATTTTTGAGGAAGATGTGACGTTTTGTCATAACACAGTTCATTGGAAAAGGAACAGCGAGAGTAGTCTGTTCAATAAGTTGTATCGAATTTTCTTCAGAATTGTTTGTTTCTGCTCGGTTTGATTTTGAGTCGTCATTTTCCAGTATTGGAAGTACTCAGCTTAGTGGACTCCTAACTTTTTGAATTGTGACAGACATATCATATACTTTTAACTCAATGTGTGTGTTGATGATTAAGACAGTGAATGAAGACTATAATAATCATCATAATTATTCTTGCCTCACTTCCTGATGGACATCTGCCGGCGAGATATTGGATTCCTGAGTTGTATTGATTTTTTTGTTTTTGTTTTGTTTCTAAGTGTGAGTTGGACTTTCCTGATAAACTGATTTCTGCTATTTGCATTGGTGTCCTGAATACTGGTGGCTTAAAAAACTGAATGATTTGACTGTGATAGTGTGATGACACGGATTGTTGCAAGTGTCACAGTGCTTGGGGAAGGNGGGGGGGGGGGGGGGGGGGACTACAGAAGCGGAGACTGAGACTGAAAAGGCAGGTAATCTTCAGCCCAAACTGTGATTAGCAAGAAATGTTAAATTGGACGGTGTACTATTTGGACAGTGGGCGAAAATTTAAGAGTCAAGAATCGCTGCGACGACACAACTGAACTCAGAAATAGCTCCATGTCTGTGGTCGACATGACTTTAAAATAAAGAGTACATTTACTGGGGTTGAGGGGAAACAAAAATAGGACATCTCATTGTCCTTTTTACCCATTCAGCTCATTTGTTGATGAAGGAGGGCCAAAAGGACAGTAGGGGTCTTATCGTATCGATATTATATGTAATGCAAATTGTTCCCCCAGGCGGTCTGTGCTTCACAATTAATTATACTCCGGTTTATGCAATATTCTGAGCGTTTGCATAGTGATATAATCCACGACGTTAGAGCTTAATAGCCATATTAGCTTGCTTAATTTTTTAAAAATACGTATTTGGTTTCATCTGCTGTTTTCTTTTCTCGATTAAAATAACACGCCAGGCCCATTATATTTTTTTTCGTTTATTACCCATGCAGTGCGACGCACGGAATAAAACTCTTATCCTTTGCACTGTACTGTCAGTGCTGCTGTAAGTGTGTGTGTGTGTGTGTGTGTGTGTGTGTGTGTGTGTGTGTGTGTGTGTGTGAGAGAGAGAGAGAGTGTGAGAGAGAGAGAGAGAGAGAGAGAGAGAGAGAGAGAGAGAGAGGGGCAGGCAGAATTTAATCTCTTCGTTCGTAGCACGGACGCATATTGTATAAATGCCAATAACCCAAACAACAAACACACGAATATCACATGGAGCGTCCATCAGAATAGAAGANAAGCGTAAAGGCTTGCTACCAAAGAATCAGTGCATTGTTCCACCACGAAGGAACGCCTGCCAAATCCTGTTCACAGACCGATGGGAGGGACGGTGGGGTAGGAGGGCGGGGGTGGGGGTCATGTCGCCCTGATTACCAGTGTTGGCATAAGCTTCAAAGGGTTGCCTCTACATGTGAAATCAACGCTGGATCAATACTGCTATTCTGGTATGCACATTACTCACTCTCTTGGCAGCCAGCGACCATGTATTGTCTCTATAGCGCTCCCAATGTTTTGCAAATTTAACAGGAAATTTTGTTGATGGACATACCGTGACCAAACTTGTGTTAGTCAATTCCCTTTGTGTGTGTGTGTGTGTGTGTCCGTCCCCACGCAGAACCGTCCAATATAGGGCGCACTACAGCTGAACCTTACGAAATCAAAGACGTGGTACTAAAGGTCCGTCTATTGCTGACATCGCAGATGGTAACGGTGACTTCCAAGAGGTCCGTCACATAATGAGCACAATAAGTTCTGGAAAGTTTCTTGCTGCGTAATCAAGCTTCTTTTATCCACCCTCCTCCACCCATTTTTTTAAAAATCCTCTCGTCTATCTTTATAAAGTTCATTTTTTTACGCTCGGCTGTACCCTATATATCCACTGAGGGATGGCACACTTCAAAATTATGTTATCTATTTATGGCAGTGTATTTAGATATGTCCTCGAAATTTGTAAGATTCATACATTTCATTCCTCAACACAAAATCTGACTCAAAGCAGTCTGAGCACCACAAAAAAACCCCCAAAACTCAGAAAATCGAAANGGGGGGGGGGGGGGGGGGGGGGGAGAAGAGGGGCACAGCCCATAGTTTGGAGTTTTAAGAGGTGTTGCCGAGTCTATGAATACAGTTCTTATAGAGAAGAAGTGCTCGGGATCAGAGGATTACAATGAGCCAGTGAGTGTTTCTCGGTACTTGCAGTGCAAGGTGGTGAGATTCCACTGTGGCTGGTGGAAGATCCATAGTAGAGAGGGGTCGTGAAAATATGGTGTAATTAGGTATTTTCAGCTTCATCACGTGACCTAGGAAATCTTACTCACACGTTGGTTTGTTTACATGTGCTGCTCATGTATGATTACTCGTCATTTATCAAAATAGCCTAGCAATCCCTCTAGATCACGTGGTGTAACTGACCCGTCTGAAAGTACCTCATTCACACGTTGTAACCAAACGGGGTGTCCTTCCCACGCTCAGAAGTCGGCGTCAAAACTTATATCGTCACGCTCCTTCCACTTTCGCTTAAGTCACGTTTTGATGATATGAGTTGTTTATATCATTGTGAAAACAAAATGTAGAGGTTGACTCGTTATTATATCTCCGTTTTACAAGCTGAACCACATCTGTCCCATTGTAGTTCTTAGAGCAACAGCTTGAGAGCGCTTAGTTTCTCGAAGCCTCAAGAAATGACTTGGGCGAATGTGGAATGAGCATGATGATATATGGTTTCATCATAGATTGCTTGTCTTCTTCTGGGTGAGTGTGACACTGGAGACTGCAAAGAAATACAATCTCAAGTTCAAAAAGTTTATTTTGGCTCTTGGCCAATAGATGTGCCAAAATTTGAAATGGAGGAAAGGGGGNGGGGGGGGGATAGGGAGAGAGAGAGAGAAGTCCTGGAAATGGGAGAAGAGGTTTCAGGATTCATGCAAAGTTCCTGCAGCTGCAGTGCAAAAGGTTCACATTTACCCAGTGGAAGATTTTTTTCTGCATACTCGCACTCCTTCCCTTCTTCCCGGCCACTGCAATTTCTTTTCCTCTCGTCTATCTTACATCGATCTTTAAATTCCCTTTTTTTTTCCGCTTGGTTGTGCCCTGCGACATTCGAAAGGAGACTATTATTTACCCTGTAGGGATGTGTTTTGAAATGTCTTACTGTATAATGTTATACATCTCAGTCATAATATGAATATAGAGCAGTCAAATCATGCATAATAAATATATAATACTGCAATCAAAATCAAATACATTACAAAGTCATTGCTAGGCGCCACCGTGTAGTGTTATCACCCCCCCCCCCCCCCCCCCCCCCCCCACAAAAC
>JAWQUT010000003.1:658396-691902 GCA_033807755.1 Ellobium chinense | reverse complement strand
GTATATAACCAGAGAGCGTTCAGTACTATAGTGTAAGCTGTTTGTTATAACAACCATAATTATATTGCCGTTTTTTGAGTTCAGGACACTGAGTGACGAAGATGAAATTGCCATTTCAGAAACAAGTAATGTACATTGCAGTGGCAGAACCCAATAAATGCACTTTCGTTGAAAAATGAGTTGGTGGTGTATTCAAAGATACAATTCTGTGCTAATTCAGTCAAAACTTAATCGCGCTCAAAATTTGCACGCCTTCAAATGTTACGTCATTTAACAGTAAATAAAAATATATCTGTGAAGAGGAATCACTGTAATGTTATTTCCCTATACTGTACTTATATTTATTTATAGACCACATACTGAGTTTTGGAAAAACACTTTTCAATTACATTACTACAACAACATTAGAACTTTAATTAAAATGAAGGCAGGGTGACTTCCTCGTTCCAAAAGTATCGTCTAACGACGGTCTAGATAATAACAATTCTGGTTTGTTGATTGCTTATGACGCATCAGTGCCTAATGTGCGCTTTGTAGCCTGCAAGAGCCATGGAAACAAAAGCAACAACTGGAGAGACATATTTGCAGACGAAGCTGCTAATGGCATATTAAGTTATTAATCTGGTAGAGCGGTTCTTTAAAGTGCGATAATCCTCTTATAGATCTGAAGAAAAATAGCATTAAAATGCGTCTGCGTAGAAAAGTTCACCACTGTGCTTGCCGCCGCTTTTATGACATGTGAGCTGAACGTTTCATCTCATTAACATTATAATAAATTATGTGCAGTATAAAGATTGTACCGCATCTTGAATGAGTCATCATTTACAGTGCAGATGTCCTCCCCCTTATTCAGATTGGCACGAATGCCAGTGCAAAAACTTTTGTTTGAAATAGAGATACATGCAATTGAACATGTGCTCTACTGCAATAGTGGCGGTAGATGCTTTACTGGCCACTGGTAGGGAGAACTACTATTATGACAAGAAACTGCTTGATAAATCGTCTTGCTGGGGTGCATCGTCGTATTGGTGAAAAATGAAGTTTTGGAGACAGACGTGACCGCATACAGAACGGGAAAGGCGTGGGGCTCAAGATCTATAAGTCGTGGGTTGGATCGTCCATCCGGACATGTTGTTAGTGCTAAGAGAAATCATTTCGTTCATCGGTCTATCCATCTTTAAATTGGTACATGGTTGTAGGCGGTGAAAGATGTTGTCAAAATGCTAGTGACCAGCACCTGTAAATGGCAGTGACGCTTTATGCTTGTAAGTTGAGAACTCATAGGATGATGTAGCCTGCCAGGGTAATAGATATGTGAAGCCGTCTGAGATAAGATGTGTATTAGCCTGGATTAGGGACTTATAAATGGCATAATTATTAAATAATCTTTTTTTTTTAGGGGGGTGGGAGGGATGAACTCCACATTTGCAGCTGTTCGGAGGCATGAAAAACATTGCGATTATCGACGACCTTTGAAGAAATATAGTCTTTTATCAAATGGAAACATGTTGCGGTTAAGCGGAAGCTACGATTATCCAAATTCTGACTAAGCAGCGCCGACTGTATAAAGAAGGCTAAGTCTTCATTAATTTGCTTTTAGTTCGTAAATATTTTTTTTCCCATTTTTGTCATCAATTGCGAACTATGGTGTTGAAAAAAAAAAGGTTAAAAGTTGATATTTAATTTGTGGAAGACGACCTCTACGTTAATACAAACGACATATTAGTGAATAAAAGTAGATGTCGAGATTTAACTGTAATTTCAAAATGTAGTAGGATCTCGCGAGCTCGAATGATAGGATACCTGTGCCTAATCCAGACATTAAGTTATGTTTCGTTAATCCGGACTCCAGGACACCAGAAGTCTCGCCGAATTGACCGCATCGTGATTGAATGCTTTATTTCCTTTACAAAAATGTCGTCGATAATCCGGAATTTTGGGCTCCCAAAACGTCGGTGTATATTTTTGTTGTATAACGCTTCGATAATTCGGACGAACGTGTCCGTGTCATCTTTAACCCATTCACAATTTCACAAGTCTGATGTAACTGTCTAGGCAATCCCTGCCCAACCAGTGACGTCACATGATCTTGTTTACTCTATGGCGTGGGTCGGTCAGCCCCGACTCCCATCACGCTGTCAACTACTAGATCCAGTATCCAGGCGCCTGAAAGTATAAAATACGATTTTTCATTAATCTTTACCGGTGTGTGCCCTTTATGGGTATGCTTGCGAATGGATGTANATATATATATATCAATCATTGATTGTTTATTATACTTTATAAAAAGTGTTTGTATTGCTCATATGTTTATTGTTATTGTTATTGTCTACCAGTGACATTTAACATAGAGCCACAGGTAGCCTAGAACTTATTAAATGAAACATTACGGAGTAGGGCTGTTGAGAGGGCGAGATAAATGTAACCAAAAAAATCGTTTTTCAACTTTGATCTTTTATAGCATAAAAGAATAGATTCTCGCTTTCCGTTTTCTTCTTTGCCTTTGTGCTCAGTGACCTTCTACTAAAGTTCATTTATTCATTCATTCATTCATTCATTCATTCATTCATTCATTCATTTCATTCATTCATTCATTCATTCATTCATTCATTCATTCATTCATTTTCATTCATTCATTCGATAACTAGAACATTGTCAGAAAAGATTACATCTGAATATTGTCTCGATATTGCCCAGCCATCATATAAATAAACAGCTCTCACTTGTCTCTTTCCTGGTTCGTAAAAAGGCTTGACGCAATAGACCAAAAAATTCATTCGATAATCCGAACAAATATACGGGAACTAAAGGGTTCGGACTAACGAGAAATACGACTGTCGACAGTAAGGGACTCGAGATCGGAGCTGCAGACCAGTGTCCATGTTTAGGTGTATATGAGGTCATGATGTCCTACTTGGAAGACAGCATATGGATGCCGTATTCTGCAGTCATAATAAGAAGTTTGCTTTGCTCCAGTTATGACTGATCATGTATTACCCACCAAAGCTTACCAGAAGGGGAGTTATGAAAAGATTCGGGTGGTAAAGATCCTTAATGGGTGAAACGTCCTTCACTGCATTGTCATCACCTTACTTTCTTGCCATATTATATGACACAGGCATTAGAATTGACTGCAGACACGTATAACGCCGATGAATGCTGCATTTTTTTTGTTTGTTTGTTTAGCTTGCCGGTGATCTGCTTTATCGCATTTCGGTTTTTTAGCAACTTATGCATAACAGCAACATTTGTCAGAAAACATAATAATGCATTTTATACCATAAAAGTCACCCCTTTTACTGCAAGATGTTTAAACGTTTTTCCATGCTATAGAAGTATTGGGATTAAGCGGAGTCAGCTGTATCAGAAATGCGCGCGCGCACACATTGCCGCATAGACACAACAAACAAACCCGTATCTGTATGTCTTAGTTGTTTGAGGAGGTGACCCGATTGACAGACTCGCGTCACTGCATAGCCCAGACGGATTCCGTTCCGAGCTCTGTTCATTTTCAGGAGAGCATAAAATTTTGGGGGTGTCACCTTGATAAAATTAAGACATCGTACAGTATATAGGAGTAACAGGTGATCGGTGGGAAGGTGACACAGGAAACAAACTTCATGCCTGTGGTTTGGTGAAACCACAGGGTGATGTACTTCGTATAGATATATCGTGATCGCAGTGTGAAACTATGGGAATTTCAAGTAAGAAAAGGCAAGAATGAGAAGAGGTTCTGAATTCAGAAGCACAGTTAGTGAGAACGCAAGGATATGCTGTGATTTACAGATTGTGCAGGTTGTGAGGTAAAGTAAAAAATATAGAGGTTTCAGGAGAGGTTGCGCGAAAAATGAGGGTTTATTTTTGTTTGTTTACATTCATTATTGTAAATTCGTGAACGCTCAAAGTGATGCACTTAGTATATATTCTGATCACAGTATAGAATTATAAGAAGTTCAATTTTTAAAAAATTGAAGAAAAAAAAAACAATAAAAAACAAGGACAAGAAGAAATTTTGAATGCAGAAGCGCACTAGTAACAGCATAAGAAGATACAGATTTTGCACACTGTGATACTAAAGTAGACCTATAAAGCTTTCAAATGAAGTTGCATGAAAAGAAAGATGTTGTCCACATAATTGTAATTTGTTGAAAGCACAGAGTGATGCACTTGTTCTATAATGTGATCACAATGTAAAGTCATGGTGATTTAAGGCAAGGACGAAAAGAGGTTTTGACTTCAGAAGCGCAGCTAGTAACCGCATATTAATAAGGAGATACAGATTTTGCACACTGATACTATGAAGCTTTCAAATGAAGTTGCATGAGAAGTAAGATGTTGTCTACATAATTGTAATTTGTTGCAAGCACAGAGTGATGCACTTGTTCTGTTATATAGTGTGATCACAATGTAAAGTCATGGGGATTTAAGACAAGAACGAGAAGAGGTTTTGAATTCAGAAGTGCCGTTTGTAAAAACACCCACAAAAAGTGCGGACTTTGGATTTATAACTGTAACTTTGTGAACTCCATTTCGCATGTATATTATGATCACAATAGCAAATAATGGGACTTTCAAATAAATCAAAGACGAGGATAATATGGAGTGTTGGATTCAGACACGCAATTAGCGAGAGCACGAGGCGTTACAAATTGTATATTTTGTGAGCTTAAGGAACTGTAATTCTCTTCATACGAGGTCTGTCTCATAATAAAGTTTCCCTCCTCTATAAATTCAAAAGTACGCAACCTACAGCCACCAAATTTTGTGACGTAATGACATCATATCTAAGAAATCTCGATGCCAAATTTCAAGTGCTTTGGTGAATGTGTCATAGAGTTGTGACGTGTCACTTTTGGTGTAATAGTGCACTTTGTCCAAGGTAAATCCGAGGAAAATGGCAGAGCAAAACATTGCTGCAGCTTTCTCACGCTACGATGTCCGAGTTGTGATCAAATTTTCAACTCTTCTCGGCAAGTCTGCTGTGGAAACACATGGTGATCTTTGCCAAGTTATGGGGAATAGTGCCCCATCAATTCAAACAGTAAGAAAATGGATCAGGGAGGTTGAAGGTGGGAGGTCTGACATGAGAGATGAAGAGCACACTGGGAGGCCCCCTGTCGTCATTTGTGGCGACAGTGTTGCGAGAACAAAAGCTGTTGTAGAGGAAGTACGAGAAGAACATGCAAGGAAATAAGTGAATTAATTGGTCTGTCCAATGCAACAGTTTACCGAATATTGACCAACGATCTTGGCAAGAAAAAAAGTCTTCGCAAAGTGGATGCCCCACTTGTTGACACCAGAACAGAAACAAGCACGTGTTCAAGCGGCTCGGCACTTTTTGACCCGTGTTGAACAAGAGGATTTACAGTTTCTCAGTAAAATCGTCACTGGAGATGAAACTTGGGTGTACTCATTTGATCCCGAGTTGAAAAGACAGTCGGCTCAATGGCTTGATTCGGATGCGCCGAGCCCGCAGAAAGCCCGCAGAAAACAAGGGGAGAGAAAGGTGATGCACATTGTTTTTTTCGACACGAGTGGCATCATACTGAGCTGGCCAGTCCCACCAGGCGTAACTGTCAATGGTGACTATTACAGGTTCGTCCTCAAAGACAAACTAAGACCAGCAATACGGAAAAAAAGACCCGCCTTGCTCGAAGAATGCGTCATCCTGCATCACGATAACGCGGCTGTTCACAAGTCCAGAGTTGTGAACGAGCTTCTCGATGGCTACTCGTGGGAATTATTGGAACACCCGCCCTGTTCGCCCGATCTCGCCCCATGCGACTTCTACCTCTTCCCCAAGGTGAAAGAAATGCTGCGAGGCCGTCGATTTGAGGACGAGGACCAGATTCAAGAGGCTATGAGAAAAGGACTAATGACCTTGGACAAGCGGTCACTGGTCACTGTCTTTGACCGCTGCGTACATCGAATGGAGAATTGTCTGGAATTTGATGGTTCTTATGTTGAATAGGTATTTGAATAAACTTTCAGTTGATACCAAAAATAAGGGTATTTATAATTATATGTGAGGACAGCATGACAGGGAAACTTTATTCTGAGACAGACCTCGTACATGGAGCTTACAGATCAGGTTGCACGAAGAGCTGTCTGTAATTTGGTGAAAGAGCGGTGCTGATTCATTTCGTATGTTTTGTGATCGAAATAATAAACTGGGGGGATTTGCATACAAGACAGTGTGTGCTGTGATTTCATATGAGATGCCACATGTTATAACACTTCTCCTATGCTTATGTTACTCTTGTTATCAGTGGCCGTATGCCTAATCCTTACGTTAGTTATCGCACTGCGGTAACCACGAGAAACTCCCAAAACATCAGTAATGTTCACTGTAGTTAACGTAATACATTAATTAAAGTATGGATTATGCATACGGCCCCAGTATAGCACATCTGCTATTCCTGGGCAGCACAGGCCAGAACAGTTTTCATTCAGATATTGTCATTGTATCTTATGTACTGGTCTACATGGCAGCCCTGTAATAGATGCTGCTTGCAACAAAAGATAGAATCTATGAATCACTACCACGTTTTGCAAACTATTGAAATTGAAATTTTAAATAACAACTCAGTAATGACGAATTTTTCACGGTTACGTAGTGGCAGCAATATGTTCTTAATAAGAGACATTATTGTAGATATTGTCATTGTATGTTGTGCCCCTGTCTTGAAGGTATAGCTCATCGGAAAAGGTTTGCTTAAATATGAGAAATTGCGGGCCATGGCCGTTTATAGTCTCAAAACCACTGGCAGAGACATTGCAGTTAAAGAATGATGAATCATAATCTACAGAACAATTGCAACTAAAGAATGATGAATTGTCTCACATTTACGCATTATCATGCTACGTGTAACGACTTTTTGTTAGCAAGGGTATAATATACTGATCAGTGGTATTTTTCTTGGGTTTTTTTTTTTGTGTTGATCCCTCGATATGATTCAGGTGACTTCAGAATACTTTATAAGAGCTCGTTAGCAGCAGAGATCTAAACACATATTTGATTGAAGAAGACTCTTCCGACCCCCACCCACTTCTACATCCCTTTTCGTATTCCACAACAATAGAAGTATGATTCTCATAAATAACACCGCTAACGAGTTGTATTGGTTGAAAATGCGTGGAATTTGGAGGAAATATAGGCCACATTTTGATCGCTTAGAAGATAAGTCCATGTTTACTTTAATGATATATTCTGGTCATCTGTCCGTCCGTCCGATACTTTCATCTCTTCATCTGTTGAATCGCACCAGTCCTTCCTGACCCTGACCTTTATTCCAAATCACGCCCACTGTTTCGATTTCTGCTGTAGCTGTGGCATCATTCATCGCGGAGTTTCTCGTTGCCCCCTCTCTCAATACGTCCGTTTGACCCACTCATCTCTGTCTGGCGCAGTCCAATAGGGCCAGAGATAACATTACATTGGTGCTTTCTCTCTCTATTGCATTGTTTCTCATTTGTTTAAATACCATCGTTGTCTGTGTTGCTCTCCTTNTAGTAAGGGGGAGGGGGAGAAATGCGGGTGAGATTACCTTAGTTTTTTTCTGTTGTTTTTTTTCTCTGTCATTTTGTTACCCCCGGTCTCTTTGCTGTTATTACATGTATAGCTTTCTCTGTTGTTAACTCATTTCGGACTTTTCTTGTGCTTTCATGTGAATAGAATCACGCTGATTTTGTCCTGGAATTATTCTTTTTGCATGTCTGCCTGAAAATATATTTGACGAATTTGCGTCCGCCAGTCCATTTTTATGTCTTCCTGTTTGTATGTTCGCCAGTTCGTTTGACTCTCTGACGATCTGCCCATCTCACTGTGACATTCCGTAACAACTATTTCTTTCTTTCCCTGTATTCAGTTATTAAGAAGCTGAAGCACACAAAAAATGCGGAAAGACCGTATCAACATATGATTTATATAGGAGAGATATGGTCTTTTTGAATGCACCCCTCGACATGCATGCCTGTTTCCATTAAACTTAAACTATTCATTTACTCTCCTGGATTTTAATGAAATTGTGTCTGCCAAACTGCAGTGACGCGCATCTACAAATTTACTTTAAATTGATATGGCAACCCATACAGCCTGCTGCATATCGCGGGGGAACTTGAGATATGTATTTATTTCTTGTTTTTAATGAGGGTTCATTTACATCTCAAAATTGAAAATGTTATGAATGCTATAGCTGCTCGTCATGTGATACTCAGGGTATAAATACGGGCTAACACAGATTTTATATTTACCCTGGTTTTTTGTTTTTTTTTTCTTTAGGTGTCATCATGGAAGTTTCGATATTGTGATGGAAATTCAGTTTATTTTTTCCCCTGTAACATGTAGGCTAGGGTCACATTTTGACCCAGATAATAATTTGTGGTTTCAATGACGTTATTTTTGCCCCTATAATTTCACTGCAAGCATACAATTTCTTGTGAAGTAAAGGCGCCTAGTTTTTGGGTGATCCTGTTCAAAGCCAGCAGAATAGATTTCCACTGGCGGTTATGTTTTGACATTATTACCGAAATTCAAGCAAAGGCGATCAGGAAGCGAGACACGGACATATAGCCAAGTTAGATGAATAATGTTTAAGGTATATGAATTGAGTGTCTGAATTAAATAAACATTGTTATTGTTGGGCATAATAATCATGCATTGAAATTAGAAAGAGTTTACTGCCGAGAGATAAGAGAAAGGATTAGAGAGAGAGAGAGAGAGAGAGAGAGAGAGAGAGAGAGAGAGAGAGAGAGAGAGATAGAGAGAGATTGAGAGTGGATAATTACGTTGAACACAATAGTTTGTCATCAGGAGAAAGTAAGTGGGTAAGGAAAGATATGTTGGAAACATGCGTGAACACATGTTACAGACGTGGGCTGTTGAACATTCCTTTTTTTTTTGTTTGTTTTTGATTTTGTGTTGTTTTTGGTCTTGGGTATGAATCATTTGAGTGATGAGCGCTCAGTTTTTTTTCTTCAGTGTATTTGTTTTAAATAAAGCATTTTGCACTGCATAGGCAAATGAAGGGTACATTTTGTGACCTCTATAAGATCTGATTTAAATGGCGGAACTCGTCTCCTTTATTCAAGAGTTTCAGGATAAAGTAGCAGTAAATTTTCAATTTTATTTTAGATTTTATTCGTTTACAAATTTCTTGAACATAGTTATAATCTATATACATCAACGAGTATGCTGATATTGGTTTGAATGCAGGGAATGACATGTAGAATATATTTTCGTTACATTCGTCTTCTTCCCACACCCCAGTTTTGGTACGCCAGGCAAAAGTATGGACATATAAAGGAACAGTAGTTGTGTTGTAACATCCATCTCGGGGAAACCCGGTTGGCTACTGGCTTCAAGCCCATGGTGCGTCGAGACCCCTTCGGGGTCAAGGTCCTCACAGAGTTGGTCACGGCCTGGCCAACTTGCAAAGCTTAGGGTCGCGTGAGGTTCCTCCCTTAAGGCGTACATTAGGGCTTGGCTGCTGGGGCGGAAGTTGGTCGGAGGCAGCCTAACAATCTGCGTTCTTGGGGCCTGGGTGGCCGCTGGTGTCTAGGCATCAGCCCCGGGTCCGTCCTAGTCATAGTTGTCTCACGCCATCCTGATATCAGTAGCCGCTTCGCACGGCGAAAGTAGTCAGAGCTGGGGAGGCTATGCCGCTGCACTTTTTTACAATATTGAGGGAGACCACTCTCATTTCGTTTTATTAAAATGAAATTTGGAAGTTAAGTCCCTTTTGGTGCGTTTTCGCGGCCCTTTTTCAGTTGGCTCCTGATTTACCTTTACCCACCTTTATCTCCTTGATGTCAATGATTTGTGTTCACCACCCTAGCTATGTTTTGTTTTTTAATTTTGCTTTGGGCTCAGTCGACGTCTCCGAAATAGTCATTGTACTTTAGTTCAGGCTTCTGTAATTAAAGTTCACTTGTTTTGTGAATAATACACCCCTTTCGTCCCTCCTCTTCCCCCCACCCCCTCCTTTTTTTTGTGGCAGAACTCATCCAAACACACCCACCTCCATCCCTTAGCCAGGGAGATCTTTTCTTGCCAGTTTAGTCCGTAGACAATAAGGACAGAGTGATAGAAGTCTCATGTTAGCAAAAGTGTGAGGACTGTGCTCAGTCGATCATACATATTGATGAAGACAGACTTCGTGTGGGTGAAAAGAAGATCTAATGTTGTGAACCTTATCTGAGCAAATCATAGGACTGTTCTCAGTTGTTGATGAAAATTGTGTGGTATTTAAGTAACGCAACACAAGAGACCAGTTCTTTGTTATGTGGAGTGTATTTGTCTCATCTGTGCAAACATAAACCAGTTTCAGTTGAATCATGGAATACACAGTATTACGGATGACATGGTGAGCTTTTCATTAAATACGTTTATGGGTTGATAGCGAATGTTGTTGCGGAGTAGGGCAATAGAAGAAAAATGCTAAAACACTAATATCGTATGTTAAAAGAGTGTAAGTATTATAATAGTCTAAGTATTAAATGGTGAATGTCCTCAGTGTCATGGATCACATGTATATAATATTAGTGTGTGTTTTTCAAGTAACAGAAATGACAAGAGTTATATACAAAATTTCTACAGATATTTACTATTGTGTCTTCCACTCTTTGGTGAACATATGCTTCCTTGCAAGGATTGTTTTATAGTGGAGATCTAGTTTCTAAGAAGCCATCACTCTAACTTAGACCTAGTATTATTACTTTCCTCTTTGTGTTTTTTGAGCATCGAATCATTTCGTATCAGTAGTTACTATCTTTGGCATGCTGGATCAGTCACATTGAAATAATTTTTAGGCCCATGATGACAGTGTGACTTATCCATTATGACAGATGAGATTTCGCAATTATTTCTTTTGAAATGTTAGTGGTGCTATCCGTGGCAAAACATGGATGATTTTAGGTATAATCTGACACTCTCATCCTTGTCCTCTTTACTTTAGGGATGTTCTACCAGTATCATAGTACTGAAATATGCTCTGCCAACATTCTGGCTTTTGTCAATTGTGTGAGCTCTAAGGATGTAAGAGGGTTAATTTCCATAGGTGCCCCACAGCTAGAATACAGTAATACTTAATAAGCCTCATGGACGCCATTTTTCTTATATATGATGGAGGGGATGCATATGGTAGTCTTTTGTTGTAAATGTTCTGGTATTTTCTGTTTTTGTACTGTTTTGATGGCCGTAGAACTGTTATTTTGTAAAAGCAATCATAGTAATGTAAGTCCCAGGCTGGGTGATTTTCAGATATCTTCATCATAGACGAATTACATTCCTGCCATAAATATACTTTCCCCTTACTTGCACACATGTAGGTGGCAGGATGGTCTAGACATAGAGCACTTGTCTCTTAGTGTGAAAGATAATAGGTTTTGAATCCTGCTAGCAACAGATTTGTGCTTGGATTTTTTTATTTCTTTTTGTGATAACAGGTAACTTTTTGTTGGATGCCCATAAGACTCATCTTAGATAAAGCCATAACTGGACTGAAAATGGACCTTAGAAGTACTTCAAACCTAACCTAAGCAAGCTGCTGTCTCATTCTGTTACTCCCAAAGGACATATGCTCCAGTGTTTGATAATCCCTGCATTACATTTTTTTTTAAATTCTCAAGATCTTTTTTTCTCCTTTCAGGCCCAAGCCAAGCTACAAAACTTACCATGGCATTTCACCACGGGCGTGATAGATCCAAAAATGGAGGGGTAAGTTTTAATGTCTCAAGACCATAGGACTGAACATAGCTCTTTGTGTCCAATTTCAGTAACTTTTATGATAAATTTAACGATGCTTCCAAGCAAGGAAAGATTGATTGAATCACATAATATATGAAAACAGTCAACCAGTCAATTGATATAATTTCGAGTTCATAAAATATACATCATGGGGAGGATTTCCGAATGAGACTCACACCTCTTGCTCCTGTATTGATGGACGTTAGGGTTAAGGGTAGGGTCAGGGTGAGAATCAGCTTTGGGGTTGTAATGGTAAGCATAAGCTCTGGTTAGGGGTGAGAGACTTCTAAGAAATTCCTTCTCAGGGGTCGATCTCCACTCACACACTGTTTGCTATTAGGCGCATTTGGAAATCCTTCCACATCACATAAGGTAAAAATCTATTTTGTTAAAAAATTTTTGAATAAAAATATACTATTCTTATCCTCATTACCGTTATTCATCAGACGTCTGAGGTTTTATAATTTAAGTGAATTTTAAGAGAAACTCAGTTGTGTTTAATATTTTGTGCAAATGACAAGTTCTAAACATGATACCTCTCTCAATGAGGTTTCTTATGAAATAGGGAAAGATTTCCGCAGGCAACAAACCCTGAAATAAGAACATACTAAAGAGGGATTATTTTGATGGGACAGGATGAATTTCATTTGGATTATTTACCTCTAGTCTAAGCCTACCCAAATCCCTAACCCTATCCTTACCCCTAACCCTACCCTACTCCTACCCCTAACCCTAAGGGATTGTTGCCTGCGGAAATCTTGCCTGAAATAGTACTAGTGAATTAAGTTAACTGCACAAAGAGAATGGAGGGATAAAAATGTTCACAGTAGGCTCAGGTCACAAAAAAAGTTATTTTAAATCAAGGTAACTGTGTATTCAAAATGATCATGTGACGTTCGCCTTGTCATGGTCATCATCATCATCATCATCATCATCATTATTTGCAAAACATTTATCGGCACTGAATGTAAATAAGTAAAGCAAGAAAACTATAACAATTTAACAAATTTAATGCACAAATTTTCGAACTGGCGTCCTTCTTCAGGTGTACAAAATAAATGAACTAAGAATGAAATGTCATTAAAAGAAAAAAAACAAAACAACTATGATCAATAGTCATGAAAATTAAAAAGCTTGAACAGACACAAATATCCAAGAAACGGAACAAAGGTGAACAGTAATAATGAAGGTGAACAGTTGATCAGGACTCAGCAAGTATACACTAATTTCTTTACAACAAGACAAAAAACCATAACTATTTACTATCACTAACTAAACCACACGTATTCTGTCACACAGCCTCCAACCAACCCCCTCCCCACTCTCCTCTCCCCCACCNTTCCACCCCATACACACACAGCCATGCTCCCAACTCCCTCTGGTTTGGCTTCAAGAGGTCAAGGAAATATAATCATCATCATTTTCAAAATAATAGCTATTCTCAGATTGTGTAAAATCGAAAACAATTAATACAGAGTTTCAAATTTTCCGACAAGTATCCCTCTTCAGGGAACAACCAAGAAATAAAGAACACAGAACATCATCATCATCATCATCATCAAGGCCGTTCCTCTTATTCTATGTTTCCAGCAGGGTGAGGAGTTCATCCCTCTGACCTCAGATCAAGATGCCTCCACCCTGGACTCAGTGGCCAGTTCAGCATCACTGGGTGCTGGGGGAACTGGTGCTGAGTCACCTGGCACCATAGAGGGTGCCAGCAGTGGCATGTTCCTGCGATCCATTAACACTGAGCCAGTCATCTCCAGGGATACCTCGATTGACATGCAGGAGGACAATGTGACCAGGCTCTCTTTTTTACATGATGAGGTTAGTACAACCATGTAGGACAAAGGACAAAGAAAACATACGTAGGACAAAGAACACATATGCATAGGACAAAGAACACATATGCATAGGACAAAGAACACAAAGATCATATATGCATAGGAACAGGACAAAGAACAAATATGCCCATGACAAAGAACACATGCATGGAGGACAAAGAACACATGTGTGGAGGACAAAGAACACATACATGGAGGACAAAGAACATATACATGGAGGACAAAGAACACATACACAGAGGACAAAGAACACATACACAGAGGACAAAGAACACATGTGAAGAGCATTTTTCCAAAACTGAGTAAATGCACTATTGTTGAAAAATGAGTCGGTGGTGTATTCAAGGATGCATTTCTGTGTTAAGTCATTCAAAATTTGATCAGCTCAAAATTTGCACTCCTCCAAATTTTATGTAATTTAACAGTAAATAAAAATGTATGTGAGTGCCTCATTGTTATTTCCCTTTATTTCAAAAATATTCAGAGACCACATACCAAGTTTTGGAAAAAACACCCTTCATATGCATAGGACAAAGAAAACATATGTGGAGGAAAAAGAACACATGTGTGTATATATAATGGTGGCACTAGTTTTCATTTTCTAAGGTCACACATGTGAATTTAAAAAAGTTTTCTTACATGGTTTCCCACAGAAGTTTACCATTGTAAAACAAAAATTCTAAAGACACATCACACACTGGCATGTGAATCCAGCTGCCATGATTTATGTGACGTTGCCTTCATATGAAACTCAAATACTTGCAAAGAAGCTGGGTGGATGAAAACTAGATGACTGCAAAAAATGTGTCATGTCTACACATGTATGTAATGAACCTAAATAACTGTGTGCACATTGAGGTACAAGGGCAGAATAGTGAACTGAAAGGGGTAGGGCAAAGTGGTGGCCCCAGGGAGATGTAGGCACACCATCAGGGGTGATGGGAGGCAAGAGGGGAACAGGGGAAGAATTGAATGCTAGGGGGTATTAGGAGAAATCAGAAAAAAAAAAAAAGAGACAACAGGCTGAAAGTGAATGTTGCAGGTTTGTTGTATCAGAGGAAAGGGGAGACTTCACAAAATGTGTTTCAGTCTAAACCTTTGTTGGATCTGCAAAAATACCAAAAAAAGTTCCCAGTGTCCAAGGGCGAGAGGAAGAGATGCAGAAGTGAAGAGTCCTCAAAAGTGGCCAAATATTTTTTTTCTTGGCAAAAGGAAAAGATCAGTGTCACTCAACTGATAAAATACAATCTCCATCCCATACCATGATCATTAAAAATATTTTTTTCACTTGTTTGAAAGTTTTCCATTAATATATCATTTCTTGTTTTGTTTTTATCAATACCTTTTTTTTTTAAAAAGATGTTCAGGTTTTCTTTTATTTCACTGACTTCATGTAATGTGCCTTAGGGCATAAAGATCCTGTTTGGGGCAGACTCGTTTTCCTCTTATGAGAGAGGCAGAGCATGAAATAAATATCAAATGAATCAAAAGCATAGCAGCTTGATCTTTTAAGAGGATTCACAGGTGGTTCTGTTGCAGTTTTATCATTTTTACAGATATCAGGTAACATTGAATGACATATATTTGGTTCAGGATATGTGGAAATGCTCCAGTTACCTGTTACAGCATTTTTGAGCTGAGATTAAAGGAACTGTTAAATGAAGGTGCACTGTTACTGATCTGATGGCTGATATTTGCTATATGTAGTGAGTTTTCATTCATGGGGTTATGCATCCAGGTTCACAAGGCAAAAAAAAAATAAAAATAATCAGCGTGCCTTGAGTTTGTATTTTGTCACCAAGATTTCTCGATCTCTAAATCATAATTTGTTATTTGTTCCTGAATTTTGCCGCTCAAAATTCCTTGATATCTGAATAATCATTTGTTCCCCAAACAGCTGTAAATTACACTCTGGTGCATTACTGTTGTAACCATGTATCTTCATTTTTTTCATTATTATTTACAGGATTTGGTATGGCTTTTAGATGGGCATATTTTGTTAAAATCATGAGGCTGTGCACCAAATAATTTCAAAGCTGAACAAAATCTCAGTTGAATGGTGGTGTATCCATGCATTGAGAATGAAGCAGTTTTTACACTTTCCTGTATGATTTGAACATTTGTAATTCCAGGCTTAGTGTACTCAAGCAATGATATTCAGCTTTTAGACCATAATGGAGAACGTTTTCTTATCATCTAATGGTGGTGGATTGTGTTTTTGCACACGGTATTGCAATAAACTTAACCCTCTAGTGCCCAGCGTATCAGATCTGATACATTTCGTGGAACAAAGAAAAAGCAAACCAAGATCATCACCCCACCATAATAGTGTGAAGTCGCATGAGCGGGCATTAGCCTGGATATTAGACTTATAAACCGCATTATTATTATTATTATTATCATCATTTTGATGCTTGTTCCAGCATAGTGGATCCAGAAGTGATCCAAAAACTGGAGCTCGGACTTTTTATGCCATTGTAAATAGGGCTGGGCACTAGAGGGTTAAGTTGAACTGGGAACTCAGGCAATTTTTATGGGCAATATTCTGGAACACCCCAGCCCAGATTTAGAAATAGAGAAGGACCAGGGTTAAGAAGAAAAAAGAAACTTTGAGACATTCCCTAGACATTGTCATTGTCTAAGGATTCTCTCCTATGTTATTATGTGCTCTCTCTTTTCTAATCCTACCTTAATCCTAAACCAAGCACAAAGTAGGAGGGTCATGTAAAAAGTCAAAAGAGTCTGATGTATGAGGTTCCTGCGTGAGGCAGCCTAAGTATGCTTTTAGATTCAGGTTTAAGGGCAGTATCATAAGGCTATCCCAAAGGCCTATGCTGATAGTTAGTGGTAGGCATTGAACTCGAAGTTTGGCAAATGTCATAAACAAAATCAAGGAGCTAACTAACCCCAATTTATGAATGCATACTTATTGGTAGAAGAAAACAAACCTCTGTTGTGTGATCACCATTCATTCAACATTGCCTAACATTATTGTAAACTTTGGGACTTCTTCTCCACTCCACTAATTATTCTGTTGTTTTTTTTTTTTGTTCCAAAACAGAATCACTATTAGACATAGGCAGATCAAATTGTCTTTGAAAACTAGAGATATATTTTTTTCAGACAGAGGATGTGGCAGAGCCCAGCACTTTTCCAAGTCCGGCCCATTCAGTCTGTTTTATCAATACACTCAAACACAGTCCCTACACAACCCTTAATACAGAGTAGCACTTTTTGCAAAATCTCTTGAGAATCCTGATATTTATTGCAATTTTTATCTTGTGTTCACAGAATGCCCTTAGTGTTGAATAGAAAAACAACTTTACTGCAAAGCCTGTGTTGCATCTTTCTAGATTAAACAGTAATCGCTCTCTCACTTGCAATATATCTGCTCCTGTATAAACGACCCCCACCCTTGTTTGCGGGAAGGCTAGAAAGAGGCTTGTTAACCAACCATAGCTTGTCATTATGAGGCCTTTAACATGCAAAACTTTGGTTGCTCTGCTAAGAGGCAAATAAATTATACATTCATCGACGCTTTTCCTTAGCATGGATAATGCTGTTATTCTTAACAGGAACAGATTTAATTGTCCCTTGAACATTTGAATGCATTATGTGTTCTGTAATGTTGGATTTCCCCTGCACGGAATATGTTTCATAAGTGCATCCAGGGTATCTGATCGAGATCCTGCCGCTTAATATCCTGTTTCATTTAAGATCCTGTTATATCTGTAAAACAAAAGGTTTTTTTCTCTACAAAAAAGTCTTAAAAATTCAACAACTTTTTTGCATATATTATCATGGTCTCATGAGCCATGATGAATTTTTTCTTCCTTGTTGTCCAGTAGGATTCCTAATTTCCAATGACAAAATATAGGTCCCATCGCAACCATCCCTGCTAAACCTCACCAACATGAATGTGCTAAACCATAACAAGGTGCACACACACTGACAAACATGGCCCCTCCCACTGGTGGTGTGCACTTTGATCCACTTTCCTTCATAATTATAAAGCATTTTTAATTTCTGCATTTATCTGCCCTCTTAACCATATATGGTTAACTAAGTTCCCATTCTGGCTGAGATACCACATTTCTTATCTTCCAAGCACCAGGATGTTAGCCAAATACTACTACACTATCATTTGAACACTTGTATCCCCAGGTGGAGAAGTTTTTTGACACTGACTGGAGAGCAGACATGGACAGCATAACAACAGCCACTGATCCAAATGCAAAGGCCCCTGCCCCAAACCTGATGGGAAGGGAGAGCAGCAAGCTGGCACTCTCTGAATTTTATCATGTGGATGAGGCTGAATATTCAAGTATGTTTTAGCCTCTAGGGGTAGTATTGCTATTGGTTTAGACCAGTTTACATTGGAAATAAACAGTTTCGAAGTCCTGAAGCAGTTCATAAGCTTGTCTCTCCATCTTTCCTTCCTCCCCTCCTTTCTTCCTTCCTTCCTTCCTTCCTTCCGTCCCTCCGTCCCTCCCTTCTTTCAGAAGGAGGACCCCAGTGATATTTTGTTATGTGCCAAAATAGGGATTTTTGAGGCATAAGGGGAGCAAGAGGGAAAGCCATATCATAACCATAAGACAAATATTCATTTTTCACTATCAAGGTTCTGCATTCCTTAATTTACAATCATGAGCATTTACTGAAAATGCAGTTTGTATTAGGGCATCATTTATTTTGTATTTCTTTCCCATTTTCAGGTGATTTTGTTGTTGTTGTTGTTGTTGTTGTTGTTGGGTTGGGGGTTGGAAGGAAGCAGTGGGGTTGCTAGCCCTGTTGTTGAAAAGGTCTGGAAAATGACCTGACTAAATACTTTCTCTCTTTTTTTCAGGACATCGAAGGGTTTCGTACCCTCACATCCACCAGCCTCTTAGATCTCTATCCAACAAATCGCTCAGCAAATCAGGGAAAGCTCACAGGGCCAAGAAAAAGGCCAGGAAAAAGAAGAAGAAGGAGAAGATACGCAGTTTTCCGTCGCAAAGTGCCATAAAAAGTCCACCTATCATTGAAGTGGATGAAGAACATCATGCCCATGATGCTGAATATTACGATGTAAGCCTTCTGTTTGTGACCGAAAAATTTATGTTTTAAATTTAATGTGTTTATTATGAAGACAGTGTGTCATCGGCCCTCGCATAGGATTGGCCAAATTCAAACATGATGTTGAACTGCCTGGCCGGTTACATGCGAAGACCGTTGATACAACATGATTTAGCAAGGTAAAACCATTTCCTTATTGGGTTGGGAGAGGCTGGTTATCATTTCATTTTTTTTCTGTGAACAGGATTCAGGCAGCAGCTCGCTGAGTTACGAAGATGAATTTGAGGAGTTGCTTGATGATGTAGACAAAAGAGAACAGTCACCAACAGCTGAACAGAATGGAGGCCTTGTAAATTCTCATTCAGCCATACCAGTAATGACGGTGGAACCTCCAACCCCAACGACCCCAACATCTGATAAAGAGCTCCAGCTATCACTGAAACCTGAGGACAAGGTGGATGCTGAAAGGGACTCCAGTCCTCAAAGGCCTGACACTTTGCCAACGGCACCAGTGAGTTTTTTTTGTTTTTTTTTACAGTAGAACCTGACAAACTGAAACTTCACCTACACAGTCCTTGCCCATTTATTGCAAAGCTCAGGTCCCTTATTATATATTTCCATGGTGAAATTTTCAATAAATTTACTGAAATCAGTAAACTTAGGGTTATGGGCTATGAAATCTTTCATGCATGGAAAAAAAATATGTATGCAGCTGTGGTCACGTTGGTTAAATAATAGTAAACTTCAAAACGCTACTCAGAAAACAACGCCATTTCATTTCAAATATGTACAGAAATGTCAAATCTTGCTGGGGATTTGTTCTCCGGTCACTGTCCCAGGATCCATAACTTGGCTGTCAGTAAATTCAATATTTAAAAGTTTCACCTATGTGTTTTTATATGAAATTTACTTATGAATTGGAATACCTCTTCAATTTGAATTTAGGAGCCTGTTATGAATATGTATCCAAAGTATTCAAGTTTGTGAGTTCTGCTGTACATTTGTTTTTGTATTGTTGGATCTTTCTCAAAGTTCCCTTTGTGTTGGGTACCAGGTCTAGGGCAACTGACATGACCTGTAGACTGTGTCTGTAATGTCATCTTACCTTTCCGCTGTATTTGTCATCTTGTCCTTCTCCTGATATTATCTTGTCTTTATGCGCTGAAACATGCTTATTACAGAATTTCTTATAATAATAATAATATAATAATAGATTGCATTTGTATAGTACTTAATCCCTTAAATGGGCTCTAGGCGCTTAAGACATATTTGTGTTCTTTCGTAATATGCACACACAGTCAGTTTAAAGGAATACAATAGGTATGCAAAACACAGAAAACTGCACAATGGCATCCACAGAAACACACACACATACACACAAACACAAACAGATAAAAACATGCACACATGATATGTGCCCGAAGTGCAGGATTCTCAGANGGGGGGGGGGGGGGTTGAGGGAAGGGAACACTGGCTCTGATATTAAAGATAGAGTACAAGGACTATGGTCCCAGGCCCTGAGTGAAGACATCTACTCACACAGTGCACATCCACATGCACACATACAGGTTGCAATAAAGTCAGCATGGTTAAGTATAATAATTACAGGAATGATGTATTTTAAGCGACATTTTCAATGCTTTCAGTGATCGTTTGGGACAATTTATTCCATGTAGATGGTCACTTACAGCTGAATGCTCTTTCCCAGAATCTATTCAAATTTGTCTTTGGTTTCGAAGGAATATTAGAATGCATTAAACCGATTCATATTAATCATATTTCATATTATTCACTGGCCAACCAACAGTCAGTCAAGATTTGCAAAGTGCAAAGAGAGTACCATTTCTGTATGAAAGAATTTTACACTAAGTACCCAGCTTAATTCTGGTTGCTAAATCATCACTTCACAGGTTGATTTCTACATTGGAGCTGACTTCCCATCACCAGCGGTCGAACGCCATCCATCTCCCTTTCATGAGCAGAAAGATGTACCTGAGACAATTTTGGTGGTCCCTGATGAAGAGGCAGGGTTTCTCTCAGACCCAGGCTTCCCTCCTGCATCCACAGACTCAGAACCCTTGCCCACCCCAGTCAGTGCCATGAAAAGAAGTGCATCAGCTGAACCAGAAGACCGCTTTACGCCCTCACCTGTGGAGGAGGCTATACCGTCCCACCGCCCTGACCATTTGGCTGTGGGAGAACAAGATGACAGAGGGACACCGTCACCAGGAGGCTCCAGGGCACCTTCCAGGAAACAGAGCATTGGTGGGAAGGTCACATTTGTTGTGGGTAAGTGAAGCAGATATCTTCCTTTGGGAATCTTATTTGTCTCAAGTGCCATTAGCTCCTTTTTAAACAAAACACAGTTCAAATTTTGAGGTCTCATTACTGTTAGGACACAAAAAATATTTAACGTAACAAATGCAAGTTGTTTTGTCCATATGGAGATAATACTGAAAAGATTGTATCAGATGCCAAGACTTCCAAATCTGTGATAACCCAGTTTTGCCCAGATTGGCATTTATGACAGTTAGGCTCTTAAGGAGTGATATTTCAGATGCTAACCAAACTCTTGGAGGTAGAGCCTTGTGTTGGGATGCAAAAGTTGGGTTTGAATCATGTTAGGGCTGAGTTTCTCCTTTGATATTTTCTTGCGTGATTGCATGGCACTTCATTGTAAGCTTCTCGACTAGAGCACAGGCCTTGCCTTTGATAAGGCCATAACGATGGAGAAAAGACCTAATATAATCACAGAATATTGCACATTATGCATGTGATACCTTAGTTATATATGGATGTTAAGATGAATTCTTGATCACAAGTGAGGAATATTTGCCACAAAAGGGTGAAAATTACCTGTTATGGTTGAAAAAAATCACTTTATAGTGCTGAAATCCAAGATGTGAGAGTTTTTTCTTGTCAGAAAGGAATATTGGCAGTATTTCCTGTACTGTAATAAAAGAAAATTAAAGTAAGAATTCTGGACCATGAAGCAAGATTGAAACCAATTCCTCTTGTACTTTTCAAGTCATTTTAGATAATAATAAGGCTGAATTCCTTATTCCTTTTAATAACATCTATTTTCAGTTAGATGAAAGCATTAGTACAGGTTTGTAGCCTCTGATGAACCACAACTTTATGTATACTCCCATGAAATTCCACTCTAGGGGAAATTGCTATTCAGTTATCGTGAATAGTTGAAGACATTCTGTAGGATTTCAAATCTGTTGTTAAAAAATTTTCTCTCAAACATGGATCGCATGGATTGGTTTAGGTTTGAATATGAGACTAAATTTCTTATGAATTATGTGGAAACCTTTCTAAATGACTTTGTTGAGTCAAGGGTTGCAGAAAAAACAGAAAACAGGACAACAGTCAGGCTAACCTAGTCAAGTGATCTCCAATTCGTTAGGCTTATATCTGCTAGCTCATACTTGCAACATTACTTTTCAGTTTTTAATAGTTAAATCTCTGAAGTGTGGGGACAGATGTTCAAATATTTGTAAATATTTGAAAACACTACTTGCAAACCGTATATTCAATCTGTGTTTTTCTTCCTCTGACACTAGGTGATGACTCCAGCTACCCCAGTTACCACAACTTCCAGACCCAGTTAGCAGGAGAAGGTGATGAACAAGGAGAGGGCCATGAAGGCGAGGAGAGAGAATGGAAGAGGAAGAGGCGGAGAGGGTCGGGAGGAATGCGCAGAAGAGGGAGTAGTGAGGGAGACATGCAGAATACAGAGGATCACCAGTTGCTAAGGGTGCCAAGGTAGGCACAAAGTAACAGAGGACTGTTAAATAGGAGTCTGGTTAATTGCAACTACCTCTTCATCACAACAGTTTAAATGTAACTGGATGCTGTATTGTTTGTAGAAATCAGTACATGTATAATGGCAATGGCACCATAAAAAAGTTACTGAATAGTTTGGTCTATAGAGATAATAATAATGTAAGTGTTATTAGGTGAGCATTTGCCTCGATATGAAAGTCATAAGCCTCATTATTACTAATATTATCACTACATGAAAGTCACTGGATGATTGTAGCATCTATTAAATCCATGTCTCTTAGCAGCTGTGATCAAACAGAAGTGATTGTACCTGAAAGCATATTTATTGACAACATTGTCTGTTGCTTCCCCATGTGGTTTATGTGTGTCACTGCTCATGTGTTAAACATTATGGCCATAGTGTTGTCTCTTCAGGTGTTCATGTGAGTGCAGTCCCAATTGAGATGTGACAAATGCAGTACAATTTTCATACATTTAAAAAATTTGGTCATCAAACAGTAAAGGCTTTATGTGAGTTACTGGTTGCATCTTGAAAGGGCATGGAAACTGTCCGACTGCAGAGTATATTGCTAATATTTTGGTTGGGTAAAGAGAACACTTTTTACATTAGCTACAGCTCTGGACAAAGCTCTCAGATTCCATATATTTCAAAACTCTGCTTAGTTACAGGCGTGAGTGGAAATAATTTAAGAATGTGAAAAAAAACTGTAAAGACACTCTCCCCACCCCTTTCCACCTCACCTCCCAAAAATCAGTTTGATTTGAGCTCTTCAATAACTTGTGTTGCATTGATGTTTACAGCACAGAGGGTAGCCAGTCCACACGGTCATCAACAAGGAGGAAACATCATCACCATCATGAGCACTTTCGGACAGAAGATTTGATTATGCGGCGACAGAAAGGAAGTGAAGTCCGATTGGAGGAAAAATTCAGCCACAGGTCACCCACAGAGACAGAGGAAGCAGCAATGCTGCAGAAGGCTGACCTGGATGAGATGGCTAGTGAGTAATGCATTTATGTAGTCCTTGTTGTATCAGGACAGCTGGGATCATAACTTAGGTGTGGCCTCATTCTCTGAAGACAATCAGTTTGCTATCTGTAGTATGGAGTATCTTTTCGATCTATTCTTGAAACTGCTTTGAGCAGAAACCATCTATATCTTGAAGGTTTAGCAGACTTGTGAAGTTTAAAATTCAAAATCCATAATAAATACTTGTTTGCCTAGCTTAAAAATAGTGGAAAACCCTCTTTAGTTTTATACTGGAGGATATTGCCAGTAGTGAAAAAGTTATGTACCCTGCAGGCCTTAATCACATAGATGTGTAGATGTGTGAGGATGTCCTCACTGGCAGAGGTGCAGCCCCTCTAGCGGTAAATTTGCAAGCATTTCTGATGTGTTTTGTTCATTCATCAGAAGTCAGAACTTTTATGTATCAGAATTACTCAGTGCACCATATTGTCGGTCGGCTGATCAAGTCATGAATTCCACTCTCTAATCCGTGTGGAATTCACGACTTGATCAGCCAACTGACGATATGGATCATTTGTACAGTAGAACTTCAGCTTTTCAGTTTCTCAGAATTGGCAGATATGGCTATAAACAAACATGCTATGCATTCTCCAGGTCACAGATTTGAGGACCAGAGGGGCATTAGAAGACACAAGATTGCCCGCAGCAAAGGAGCCTTGCATTCCATTGTGCATATTGGCAAATCTCACCATGAGAAGAAGCCAAAAGTGACCAAAAAGTTTGACCACAGCCCTCATGAGGTTAGTTCAGCGTAAATAAGTCAGATAATGCACAGATTTCTTCTTGGAAATGTTCTTTATTCAGTTGAGCAAGAACTATTGCAGGATGCCACTTTCATAAACTTCTTAGAAGAACTGGGTAGATGCTAAGCTACTTGGTATTCTCATTTCCTGTATTCTGGAAAGCTTTCAGTAAAATGTCCCCTTTAATATTATGACACTGAAATTCTTTAGTCCAACTGTTTGCTAATGTTTCTGTAACTTCCATCACATAAAAGCTTTTTTTCTGAGTGCTATAGAAAACGGTCAAGTTATAACCAAGGCATAACAGGCTCTTGTTTTATTGTCAGCAAGGTATATATTTTATGGCCTTGACACTGTTCTGTGTTGTGTAAAGTACAATTCATGCAGTTTTTTTTTATGTTGACCTTTACAGTAATTTCAAGAAGATCAGATTTGTTTGTTAACGTCTTTAACTTCATTGACTGTCAGAAATTTTTGAGGACCTGAACTTGGTGGCAGAGAATAGCTCAGCATGAAATGACAGCAAGAGTATGTACTAAGAAATTGTCAAAAATTTGTCACACGCCCTAAAATAATAATGGTCCATTTGACTTGTTCACAGGTGTTTGTGGAACTTGATGAGCTCCACTTTGGAGGAGATGACATGATGGAATGGAGAGAGAAAGCCAGATGGATCAAGTTTGAGGAGGATGTGGAGGAAGGAGCAGAAAGATGGGGCAAGCCCCATGTTGCTTCCTTGTCATTTCACTCACTGTTGGAGTTGAGAAGAGGGCTGGAGAGAGGTTAGTAACATATGTTTTCTTTGTCAACACTCCATCGAAATGAGATCTAAAAGAAAAATGTGTTAAGAGACCATATTCATCACAACTTTCATATTTTTTTTCTTTCATCTCATATATAAAATTTGCAGAAAATTTCAAGAAAATGATAAAAGTGTTTGCCATTTCAACATAATAATCCATTTTGCTGTCCGTCTCAGACATGTGCTGTTTGTGTCAAATCACAAGTTTGTGATAGGCAGTATGTACCCTACAAAAGTAAACCTTCAAACTGCTTAAGTCATACAGCCATTTGCCAGAGAACATTGCGCTTGTCATCTAGTTAGGATTTGAATGTTGTCTCTCTCCTTTCCTACAAGGTTGGTGTGAATGAGATAACTTAAATTGTGTGAATGAGATAGCTTAAGTTGCTTAGGAATCTTTGAATGTTAAGGGAATTGGTTGAAATGAGATAGGTGACTTGCTTGCAGTGTTTTTTTTCTTGTGAATTCAATGCACGTTTTTGCATCTTGCCTACAATAACTTTATAGCTTATCCCATCACAGTCCTTGTAGCTTTGCATTGCATCACACATTTAACACTGAGAGTTTGGGGTGGATGAATGTGTTTACCCACAGAATAGTTTTAAAGCTTCAGCTAGGTTAACCAGCACCAAAGAGGCTCATTTTGTTTGGCTGTGTCATATTTTCTCGGTGACTGACTTAGTGCAGTGGTCACTGTGGTATTATGGTACATGTGTGCTCAGTGTTAAGGAAGATGACATATATATTGAAATTAGTCCTATAATTTATACCTTCACTGTCTATCCAGGAACCCTTCTGCTAGACTTAGAAGCCAATGATCTCACCTCCATCATCCACAATGTTGTGGAAAACATGGTCATCAGGGATTTGATAGAAGAAGAAGTCAAAGGAAAGCTACTGCGTACGCTGCTGCTTAAACATAAGTAAGTATTTGAACTCTTTAAAGGCTTACCAGTGTCATTTACTGGCTGTTACTTTCAGCGAATATTTACTACCCTAATGCTGAAAACATGTATAATAGATGTCATCATTGCTTGATTCATATTTTCCTGGTATACCCGTGGAGAGTTTTTAACATACTAGTATTATTGATTTGATACCCATTATGTATTTTATTGTGGTAAAGTTTGTGAGGTTTATATAATTAATGTCAATACTATATTACTAGATATACACTTATGATTGATTTTATTTTCATGGTATTGTAATCATATCAGTATATGTGTGTGTTTTATACACATCCTTAAAACAAATAGCACATACACTTCTGCAAGTAACTTTCAAGGGCCAGGTGCATGAAACAAAAAAATACACATTGTACATGCCATCCAGCAAATCCGTGTACACCTTCCCTTACTTTCCTTGCTGTAATATGGAAATGAGGGAAGAATGGAACATTAAAGTATATTTTCTTGCAGGAATAATAGGAAAATGCTTAATTTTTGGGCTTTTTCATGGAAAGTCAGAGGATTTTTTCATTGTCATGAAACTGAGAGAGCCCAGAAAGTGTGACTGTCATTTGAGATGAGCTCTATTTGAGTGTTTCCATTAGTGCAGCTAAATATATGAGTATGGGTTGTTTAACAGAATATTTTTATCAGATTTCTCATGGCTCCTTGTGGGCATGGTATCAAAAATGACAGTTGTTCACTTAATGTCAGAAGTCATTTTTCTTGCAGTAGACATAATATCAGAAACCTTGAAGACCTTGGTATGAACCATTTTTAACTAGGGAAAGTCAGGGTTAACACTTTTTAAGACCTAAGTGGAAACTCTACTCAAAGAACCTATATTCACAAGTGTATGGTCACACTTTCAGGAAATGGAAGCGTGTAGGTAGTGTTTTCACCAGGTCATATGATTTTGGGGAGACATCCCACTCTTGTCAAAAATTTGAGATGGGGATTTGCAATTTTTCAGAGGGATTTAAGGTTTTTCTTTGGTGAAACAAAACTTCAAAGCGCAGGAGAGAGGAAGGGGGATGGATTTTGATATTTAAAGGGTGAATCATGCAATCGCATGACCTGGAGAATGTTTTTGTTTTTGGACAGTAAACAAAAAAGATATAGATGGAATGATTTAGAATTACATGGCAGTGTTTTTGCTATACCTTTACTGATGTATGCTCACAGGTGACAGTAGCTAGTCATATACTGAAGAATAGTGGCATTCTTTTCTTAATTTTTATTGTTGTTTAGGCAGTTACAGTTTTTTTGCTTATGCTACCATCTAAGGAAGTCCTCTAAATTTTTGTTTAAACTTAGCTCTGTTTGTTCTCTTTCTCAGTCTTTATGTGTGTCTAAATGGCTTTTTTGACTTATACATCATCTCATAGTGTGAATACATTCTTATGTCTCTAAATCCCATGGCTTTTTGCTGCTTAAGCCTTTTACCTGCACGTTTGAAATACTTCACATGTGCAAGCCTAACTATTTAAAGACTGCTTTTTTAAATGTTACTGGAATAGATTAATAGATTAGAGGAAAATAGAAATAGAAAGACGAGTTATGACCGGCTTATTGTGAGAAGGGGTTGAAAGTTTTAGGATTCACTGTGGGTTTGTTTCTTTAGCTTTCATTTACTTTTTATGCGCATGTTCTTTAAGTTCATTCTGTGTTAAACTGGGTAGCTCAGATAAATGTCAAAAGGTACCCTGAGGCCAGTCTATGTTACTTTAGCAAATAAGACCATACCAGAAAATTATATGCTTTTCAGATCTTAATGCAGATCATTATGGTACAGGCTAAAAAACTTCCGCATTCATTTTATTTTATTCCTTAGCACAGTAAAAGTTCAATTGGTAGCCGTTCTCCTTAAAGTGTAAATGATAATGTAAACACTCCTGCATCAGTATTCAGGAAGTGCTGGCTAATTAATGTGAGAGATGAAAAACAAAATGATGGAATAAAGCTTTTCAAGAATTTCCAAGAAATATATTGTCATATGCATTTTGCAACATTCTAGGTTTTAGACATTTTGCACGCACCATTTATCAGCAGCTTATCTCTTTTCTTGAAATAAGTTATGGTAGCTCGAATTTTTGAGAGGGATTCTAGATTCGTATAGTTTTGGAACTGCTAAAGCATGTGCAGTATACTTGTCTGAATGGATAAGTGGCATTCTAACTTTAGCATGGTCCTACATTTATTTTTTTTTGCTGTGTTAGGATATTTATTGAAAGAGATTTTCTGGTTATTTATTTCCTGACAGTTCTTTATAAAACTTGCGCAATACTCTCAACATTCTTGGGGAATGAATATAAACTATGTTTTGACTGTTCTCATGGACCTTGTGCAAAGCTTGGCCATTCCTAAAATCTTGCTTCAGATCCCTGTCACACCTGCAGCTCATGATTTGCTCCCTTTGCCAAACTCAAATCTTTTCAGGCACGTGAGTGGGCGATCGGCTTTCCTGCGTCGTACTCCATCTTATTCTAATCTGGCCAGCCTGGACAGTGCCGGAAGAAGGTTTATTGTGTTGCTTTTATTTTCTGCTTGTTGTATTGATTTTGTTTGAAAGGCCAAAATAGAAATGTGATTGTGTTTTGTTGTTTCACATGTTTATGTTTAAAATTTCTTGCTGTTCAGTATTAGCTCCAAGTTGCAACTTTGTTGTTGCTAGAAACTGGCAAACTTTCACTAACATTTCAGTAGGCCCATGATACATTTCAGGAAACAATTTCTTGTCTTCTTATTTTTGGGTTTTAAAATTCTCGTGGTTTAGATTTTTTGCTTTTGTTGGTGACTTTCAGTCTTCGTCATAATTTCAACAGCTACATGATAAGCGGCAACATTCTAGAAAGAAATTTTCCTTCTGCACTGTACAAACATATGAAAAGTGAAATGTGAATACCCTAAACAGAATCATTTTCTATTTTGACCATAATGTCAACTTTTGCCCACATAACACTTTCAACAGTTTATGGAAAATGGCGGACATTTTAATATTGCTATTTGATTTCTTGAAGTGCTAACCTGATTTCCAAGCTGCATTGGCTGCATCTTTGTTGGCTGAACTGCTAACACATTTTTTTTCCTATTACATTCACTGTCTCCACTGTTGTGTTTGATTTTTTTCTGTCTGCCATTTTTAAGTTTGGTTTTTGTTTTTTTTTTTCTTGTTCAGTTTTCATTCTCAAGCATTTATTATGAATGTTACTCTTTTCATTTATCTTAGTTTTGGGTTAGGTGTTGAGCTGGGCATATGTTGATTTATATTCTTAAAGGTTGAGGAGAGACAGGTGAAGTGTGCGGTAACAGCATGAGGTCAGGAAAGATGGTGCATGAAATGGATGGTCTCCATCTTCTCCTACTACCACCACCACTCTTAATTTATAATAAAAATTTGTGTATTTTGCCTATCAAGTCTTACACTGACAGTATGTTGACAAGACTGACCAAAGATCTTTGTGTTGAAACGTGGTGCTTAAATTTCAATGGTGTCCCCTTTGCCTTTCCACCCCCTTGCTATTTCTTATTTTTCTTTCTAGCCATGAAGTTTTTGGCAGTTTTCATCTTTGCAGAATGCTGTTTTTGTTGTTCATTTCTGCATGTGAGACCATTCGCCCAGCCTCTGTGTTTAATGGGTGGAGGCGTATTTGGTTAGGTCATATGATGTCAAAATCCATTTTTTGCTGGCATTCCCAGGGTCTTTGCTTTACATGCTTGTGTTTTCATTCATGTGATATATGTTTAATGCATGCATCCTTAAAGTAATACTTACTCACAGTCAGCATTTTGTTGAGGAGTGTTCCCTAATGCATAGCTCTCTTGTACGTTGGTTTTGTTGGTTCAATTTAATCATCACACCTTCAATTAAAGGATATTGACAGATCTTTTTCAGTATGGACCCTCTTTGTGCTTAAAGGGTCATTTGATGTTAGGGTTGTTGGATAAATGTCTGGTAATTTATTTGAAAATTCCGTCAGTGTTGACTACCAAGAGGTAATCTTTTATTCACGAGAGACAGTTATTCCATTTTAGGGCACATCACAATTGTGATGTCAAAATTTATTTTCTCTGTGGTATGAGGCCTGTCTAAGGAGAGAATGATAGTTTGGTTGGGGTCCTAGAAAATAGAATTGCTCATTGTCATGGGTCTGGTGGTTTCCTCTGACCTTTCTCTTCTAGAGAGCTCTTTCTCTTATACATAGTGAAACATGCTGAGTTTACACAGTGTTATTTTATTGTGAGACTGTATTTCATGTTGCATGAAAACTTTTGCATGTTATTGTGGGCAAGTTGTGCATGCTGCCTGTGTAGCATATATGTAGCATGTTGTGTAGCATGATAACTTAGCACTGAGATGTGTAGCTTTTAATACTTAGCATTCTGTGATAGAATATATCTAACATAAATTGGTGGTTGTTTCTCCTACTCTTAACTGTATTAAATTTAAATAGATATTTAGTATCTTCTTTGGTCAGCAAATTTGGTATTATATTTTGTCTTTCAGTGATATTTAAATCGTATCAGATTTGTTCCAAATAAATATTTCTCCATATAGAGATTCCTAACATTTATTTACTATCCAACATATGACTTTCTGTTTGCAAGTCATGATGGCCTCTTCAGAAGTCCTCAGTAACCATATTGTTCTTGACTTTCTAAATAAAACCTTCGAGGATAACTTGTAAATGTTTTGACCTTTTATTTATGTTTCAGAATATGAATTTTGTGTTGTTTTGTCAACATTATGGACACTTGGTTAATTTTACTAAAAATTTGTGACATACTAAAGCCATCTCAGTACTGACACTATGACACTGTCAAGTCACTTACTCTGAGCAATAATTAGATAGTTACCTTCACTGAATTATCACAGACCACAGCGTAGGGTTGCCACAGACAGGGAAAACCTGGAGAAAAGAATCACTGAAGATTTTTGTTGGGCATTTCAAAATCTGGATAATACCTGGTCAGGTAAATGGCCAGTTATCAGGAAGAGTCATGGAAAAGTCAAAATACTGAATTTATTGGATCTTATTTTTGTTTGGAGCTACTCCTCCATGAGTCAGTCAGACTGGGGGCTTGTCAAACGGTGGATAAAAATCATGCAACATAATGTTACAGCGTTATGTTTTTATTATCATGGAAAAAGTGTTAAACTGTGTGGACATTTGAAAAAGTCATGGAAAGTTTTTTTTTTTTTTTAGAACACTCTGTGGCAATCTTGCTAGAACTTAGAGATAGCAAAGTATGATGCACTGCTATTTAAACAGGCTGTAAGTCATCCAATGCACATTGAATCAAGTGAAGTGGCACACTGAACAATTACTCATCATGTTTACTGAAGCAAAGGAATTTGATGTTGTTGTTTTTTTTCTCACATGTGGACAGTACTTAACTGGAATGCTTCTTCCATCATTTAATGTATTGTTTGGCTGTACTTCTTTGACTTTGACTTTGTTGAGTCATTAAATATGAAGCACCTAAGTGGCCATAAATATACTAACAAAAATTGATGTGAATGAGTGATCAAGATGAAATACAGATGATTTTAAAGCTCTGAAGCAGACCTGTCCCCAAATAAATTACACATTTATTTGAATTCAGTAATTGAAAGAGGCAAAATGTTGCAAAAGGCCAGAATGGTGCACAATTAGAAAATGCCAGTGCCAAAGACATTTAATTAAGTATCCAATGAATCAGTGGATGGAGAACACAAAATACCATGATTTTAATTAATTATAATGAATGTGAAATGTGAGTTGGCAGTGCCTGAATACAATATTATGAACATCGTCATCATTAATATTATTGATGAATACAGAAAGAGGAACATTGTCAAATTCCTTCTAAGAAGCTACAGTAATCTGCTGTTTGACATGTCTTGTTCAAAAGTTCTAAACTTCTGCCTGCATTAATTGTTGTTTTCTTCTTCTGTATGTTTCTTATGCGTGCATGCTCATCAATGGTCTTGCCTCTTTGAGATGTGTCCTTTCTATAATGTGACTTCCTCCCTTGTATAACTGATATTTGCCTCATGTATATATATTTCGGGGATCACATCGCATAATTTGCACTGGTTGGAGTGATATACTGAAATCTAATCATGACATGGAGTTGGTGAAGGACTGCTGCACAGGGTCAGATTTCATAGCACAGAACTTACATTTGCACCCTTGTTTGATGGAGCTGATGATGTTGAGAATTCACACAAAGTTGCTAATAAAAGACCATACTAAAAGCTAGACATTGACTCACAAAATACCAGCAGTATTAAGCCATGCTATATCATGTCTCGGCAGAAGAAACGCCTTATAATTACAGATCAGTCAGTTCCAATGAATCAGTCAGTTCAGCCTGTTTTGTGATATTTTGCTATACAATGAATTTTTCAAGCACCAAAATCATAAGTGTTAAACTATAAATGCCTCAACATGGCAGCCTATTGCATGGCTCTTTCCTTAACTCTTTTCTTTGAGATGATGAAACGAGGCTATCACAGACAACTTTCTGAGTGTTTAACATGTTTGATATTTGGTCAGGGCACTTAATTTGTCAATGTTCAATTTGTTCATTTATAAAATTGCTCTGAAAATGAAGATAATTTTTGCTGCTTTAACTAGTCAGATATTCACCCTGTGGTTATTTTCTGGAATTTTCATCCACTTTTGCTTCCCATCAACAGACACCAGCAGAAAGAGAGAGGAGGTTTGCTCAGCTCATTTTCTCAAAGCAGCTTTGGTTCCAGTCTAGGCCTAAGTAAGTCACCCAGCCAGACCTCAGTGCCGGATGCCAAGCGCAAGGACAGTAAGGCTGCTGCTAAACTGGAGATGGTCAAAGTGGATGTGGATAACAACATGGTAAGACAAATATATATCTATATAAAATCCAGCAGGATGGCTGAGAGATAGCAAAGTGTTTGTCTTTTGTGTGAAAGATCCTGGTTTTGATTCCCATTTGCAGTAGGTTTTCCCTTGGGTATTTTTCCAGGTGATTAAATGGCATCCTTTTATTGGGGGGTTAATGGTCGTTCAAGGCCTAGCCATAATAACATTGAAAAAGATTGTTTAAACCCAAAATAAACATGTGTAATAAAGTTTTAAGGCTTTGCAAGATCAGTCAGTCCTTCACTGATGGGGCCTATAAGATCACAGTTGGTGTTCTATATAGGGAAGAAAGGTCAACAACTGTTTGTAAAGAGAGTGAAGCAACAGATGAAATTCAGGGGATAACCTTTATTAAATGGGGATTCTCAGAGTTCAGAGCTGCAGCTTTTAATGTTCTGCCTCAAACAGCCATACCTTACAGAAAAGATGTATGCCAGGATTTATAAGCAGCAGGCTCAGAAAAAGGGCTGAAATTTTTGTGGTCCTGATGAAGTTTAGAAACATCTGCCTTATCTCCTTGGCTGATTAGAAGACATTAGCCCATAAGTGAAAGTATTGACAAATATACTGCCATGGGTTAATAGCCAAACCAGTAGTTCAAAGGTGTAAACTTAATTCTCTGGATTTGTGTGTGTGTGTGTGTGTGGGAAGGGGGGGGGG
>JAWQUT010000003.1:637846-658390 GCA_033807755.1 Ellobium chinense | reverse complement strand
GGGGGGGGGGGGTCAATATTCATTTGTTTCTAGAATACTTAAAGCCATCTCATACACTGATGTGAATTCAATCGCACACTTGATATCTGTGTGCTATATTGTCCAAATTTCACTGCATAGTAACTTTTCAGATTGCTAGTTGCCGTCCCTTTAACATTTTGGAAAAGAAACTTGATATTAAAACATCTGGTATTTCAAATATGATATAAATCCATATGAGTTGAGGCAGCATCCACAAACATTTGTGTGTGCAGCTAATTCATCAGTTGGAAATACAGCATATCGTGGACTTCCTTTTCCTGTTTTTTTTTTCTCTTGCCCTTTATCTTTTTAATTACATTTGCCTTGGCAGAGTGGTTTCAAAGTAAACTTCTGTAATATGTATTGTAGGGTTTCCATAATATCCTGAGAACATCCTAATATTGTTCCCTATCTCCCTGGAACACATTTCACCAGCAGGACTCTTGTTCCCAATTTTCACCAATCCAATCTCTGAAAAGACACTTGTGTAATCAAGACAAGGTAATACATGAGAATGAGGTTCTACAACTCCTTATCCTCAGTTAGAATTGGTGACTGGCATTAGCTTAAGTGCTAGAGTGTGAGTGTGATGTGTTTAGCAGATGTATGGCTGAGGGTATCGGTGGCTTAAAGCTTGATGGCAAGAAAGGTCATATTGTCAAAATTTTTAATTACTGCTTTTCTGAAAAAGAAATGTCATCAGTTATCATGGTCTGTTGACAGTAACTTGATGCTAAGATCTAGACACTGGTGTTGATACATCATTTTGTCTGAACCATGTCTGCAAGTTTTGGATTTTTTTAATGTCTACTCCATACCACGTCTGTTGTTCCTGATAGTGTCAAAGTCTTTGTAGTGTCTGCATCCCTCTTCATGTATTTTGTAGAGATGCATCAGTGATTATTATGTCAGTGAGAAAACGTATCTGTTTATGTCATTGCCTGTGGTACTTGCATCCTTCTCCAGGTGTTTCATATCTGGGAAAAAGCTACTTTGTGAATGTCATACATGTCACTGGAAAAAGCTCTTCCAGTCATTGTCTTTGTCGTATTTGCACCCACTGACCTTTGTTTCATAGAGGTGCATCTGTGCATAGTATGTCACCCAGAAAGTCTTTACTGTTGTTAATGTCATTGTCTTTATAATACATGTATGTGTATCCCTCTCTAGGTGTTCCATCAGTGAATACCATGTCATTGGATAAACCTGTTCTGTTTGTTATTGTTTTTGTTGTATTTGCACCCTGTGCAGATGTTTTCCAGAGGTGTTTTCTTTCTACCATGTCACTTTGAACAGTTACTCTGTAGACATTGCTGCCTTTGGTAGTGTTTTCAGCCCTTTCAGGCATTTCCCAACAGTGTTTTATTTCATATTATGTTACTGAAAAGCGTTCTAAGCTATCCTCAATTCCCACAGTTTGATGGTGCAGCAGAAACCAAACAGATTTAGTCTTGAAGTTGAGAGAGTCAGCATAAAGGTTTGGAAGTTCTGTGTGAGCCATAATATTGCATCCATCATTCAGTAAATTCACAGTAAATCGATGTCCGTGTCAGTGATTACTGTAGATTATTTGAGACAGGTGAAAAAAAATATTTTTTTTTGTTTTTGATCGTAAATATATCTGCACTTTATGTGTTCGCTCATTTGATACTTTACTTGTAAGTGAATCTCAGATACATACAGTCTTTTGTGGGGATCCAGGAACATATTCAGTGTTTGAAGAAATTATTTTTCTCTCAGCAAATTCACAGTGAAGATTATGAATCTGGCGTCGGAGTTTCTTCAAACGGGACGTCAGCTGATTTGGTAATTAAGGCTAACATTCATTGCCCTTATACCACCTCTGGCTTTTCTTTGTTTGTTTGGTTGTTTTTTTTATACTGGTTTAATATACACATAATTATGTATTTGTTTTCGCATAACATGTACTTCTTGTTACACATTTGAAGATTTTATTGTCTGAAGTGTACAAGTTTTGAATGTCAAAGGTCTGCAGTTTAGTGCTGTTTTTTTTGTCCTTGTACTTTTTCTGCCATGTACTTACAATACTAATGGCAAGGCTTCTAGTTGTTTGATTGTTCTTGTTTGTGTCTGTGGGTTTTTTTGGTGATGCTTTGTGTTATTGTCAGTGTGCTGATGTAGCAGAATATAACAATACAGAAAGAAAGTTTAACTGTTGGCAGCGACAAATTTGCTTAAGAGCTTGCCTTTGGGTTGGGTTCCTTGAGAGTCTGCGGTAATGATTTGACAGAAAGAACTTGTCTTCTAAACCCAGTCTTTCTATGTTTCTGTCTTTTTGGTTATAAATATGTAGCAGATTAGATGAGTGCTTACCCCTGCTCTTCCAAGAAGATGGCTTTAGCCCAGCCTAATATCCAAGCTGCCAAACTTGCCCTTCCCTTAACCAATACATGAATAGTTATTGATTGTTTTCTGCCTCAGTAATGTCATTATTAACTGCAAATTAAGCCTCTGATCCATAGACTCTGGCAATAAATGTATCAGGAGGTAAGGTGTATTTTTTTTTTTAATTAAGTAGCCTGACTGTAGACACAGTTTTCTTAATGCCAGTTAAAGGAATAGAAACTACAAATAAACTTTGAAATCAGAGATGTCTGTGAGATCTCAGGCACAGTAATGGAGAACATACCCTGAGAAATGCAGTTTGGTCTAAAAGTATCAAATATGGACATTGTATGGAAGCTTTGTGAAAAGAACTTCCAGTGTTGCAGACATTTTAAGAAAAAAGCTTTACATTTTAGAAATGGGGGGAACATCAACCACAGCTTGTGAGGATAAGGATTTTGTTCAATGTATTTTGTTGGCATTTCAGTTGAGAGAGAAAGAAATAGAGAGATATGATTTTTTTTTTTTTTTTGGGCTGGAACTTTACGTCACATTTTAACTGAGCTGCATGCTTCTAAATTGTACATGTTTCAGAAAATATTACATGTGTAGTCATACTGAACTCAGTTCAGACTTGTCGTGTTTCACCTGGAGTAAAAGCATGTGGATGTTAATTTTTGTCTTTTTGCCTGTGTTATCTGTCATCTATTTACTTGTCTTTCAAAAAGAGGTGATTACGAAAATTTTTCATTTGTATGTGTGGTTGGAATTGACCTTCCAAAAAAGCTACGGATAAGCTTTCCATGTGGTTAAATAAGGCCAGCTGAATCCTCCATATGGCTAAAATAGGCCAGCACTGCACACATTGAAATTACTTCACAGCTGTGTTTTTGAGTCACAATACTTATTTACTAATAACGATAAGTATTGCTCAGTCATGCATGCTTTCGAGCCTCACTCTGAGGCCATGGCAGATATGGATGATTTGCCTTGGGTAGCAGGTCAGAAGGGTGAATAACAATATATCTACAAGACTTCAAAACTTAAAAGCAGTGTTTCCGAAAAGTGTGTTTTGGAATACGTTACTGAAAGTACAGAATGTGACTGCTCAGGCCAGAAAATCCATCATTTGATGATTATGATTGAAATAGTCTACACAAGATGACCCAGGACCTTATGACTTTTGCTGTTTTTCCCTAATGTAGAAAGATATGAGAACATAAGAAATTCTAACATGCCACCAAACTGAAATCTAAGTTGTAATATATATTTCTTTGCGGCAAAGATGTTGTGTATATGCAAAACTGAATAAGCAGATAGTATCAGAATCTCCTCCTTGCCGCTCAAAATGAATACAACCCACCGTCAAACAATTCATTTTTCTGTGAAGACTTTTTGGTCACATAGTCAGATATTTGACATCCCAGAATAAGGCAGAAGCAGTTAGTTGATGACCCCCGTGTGTGCTCCATTGCCTTTTTGTGACCTGGCTTGTTTTTCCTGCTGCTGATCTGCAGTTTGCAGTGTGTGAATTTGCGAGGAGTGTGTGTTTGTTATGCTCAGATTTGCGCAGTCCTTGGAGGAATGTATGAGAAGTGAATGAATTTTGTTATTAAATGGATAAGGATAGTGTTACTTTTCATTGTTATGACAGTGATGGCAGAATGCCAAAAATTTTTGGAAAACCAAAATTTAGATATGAAAACCTGGGCATTTTAAAAGACCACAAAATAGAATTAAGTGATGAAGCAGTTTCCATGTAGAACAAAAACCATTAGGTTGATTTAGTTTGGGAAATGTTGCCATCATTTGCTACCCTGTTATAGGTGTATTTCTGACAGCTTTGATAATAATTTATTCCAATTCTAAGAAAGTGGCACAGGAAAAACAAATTCAAAGTGCCATTTATCATGTAGAATAGTAAGAGAAATGCATATTGGTGTTGGCAGGGCAGGTAACTTAACATGACACGAAGGACCTGTCACAATTTAACCGATGCCGAGTGAATATTGAATGTGAACTGAGGTATGAGAGCACTTGGAGCAAAGAAGTATGGGGTTTTAACAAAAAATTGTTTTGAGCATTTTATATTTCTTATTACTTTACAGTAGTTTTCTTCCTTTAAGCAGCTGCTTTTGAGGAAATACTGTGATTAAAATACTCACATCTTACTTGCCATAGGTTTTTCTATATCGTCTTGCTCAGGTAGGGGAAAGTTAAAGGTGTTTTATTAACATTTACTACTTCTGATATGTTGAGTATTATTTTATATCCTTTCTTCAATATCTTAATTGGTGTAAAAATTGTGTATTTATTTGATTCTAGATTCAAAGTTTAATTACCTATTCTTCTTTCAGCTCTGAAGACTTCAAACAAAGAGCACAAAAAAAAAATGAGTTTGTCAACTTCTGTTTATTGCTTTGGATATATTGATATTTTGACCAAGTTTTTTTTTTTTTTTGAAACAACTTTATTACAATTTTTCTTTCAAATGTGCCAACAGTTTAGAAGGTACAGTTATTTGGCTGTATTTTTAGTTTCCTAAAGCAGGGACCAAGCATTCCCCCCCCCTAAAAATTACCCTAGATGAAGACCATCGGGGACCATCATGAATGTACAGAACTATGGATGGTTGTATCAGATTAAGTAGTTCATATATTTCTATTGGGAAACAGGTTTAGTTACATTTTTGAATGGTATAGTTGGCCGCCAATCATATGAGCGCAAAGGAGTGAAATCATTAAAGGCTGTCCTCTGGATGTTGTTCTGTTTCAGTTAGTTATCTGACTTCTCAAATTCCTTTGCTTATTTACCTTTAGGGTCATATTATTGTGAAACTTGTAGCATTTGAAGTCCTACTCCCGTTTGCCAGAGTGACCCCAGCTTTTGTTAATGATTGGCTTTTCCACAGTAAATGTGATTCTGCTTTGAAATAACATAGACATGACAAGTGTGTCCAGAACTGTTGCACCAAATTTTATTTCATGTCTATAGGAAGATACAGGGATGGCAAGATACTGAAAACTTTCACAAAATGGGCAGTTAGGTCAGACAAACAGCATATTTTGTTGAAGGAGAAAATAGAAATAAAAAAAAACACACCTTCAGTTTTTAGCACAGACCAGTGGGTTAATCAGGATATCCAAAAAATTTTGCTCTCGGTTGCTGCCATCCCTGAATATAGAAGGCACTGGTGAATGCTAATTTGCACAAGATGATTAGTTGAAGGATGACTATTAATAAGTGAGGAAGAAAGCTTGTGTAGATTTTAACCAGCAGTATGTGTAGAAGCTATTACAGTGGTCAGAAGCCTAAGGATTGTAGCCTGCTGAGTAGGATATTTTCACTAGAGCAAAGCCATTTGGGAGAGGTTTTAGTAAACATGATGAAAGAGAAATAGAAAGTTACTATTTTAGCCTGCAAGATCGGTAGTTTCTTGAGGCCAAGCAAGCAATTGCAGAATAAACTAGTTGGACAGTGTCTGCACAAAGAAAATATAGATAATTAAAAAATAAATCCAATTTTCCTTGACTTGTTACAGTCAAAGTCGTGCTTAATGTTTGGTAGAGTATTGTTCTTTCATCATCCAGTAATAAAGAAAGGTCCATTTTGATTCAGGTTTGTATGAATTGCATTTATGTTTTGCAGCTACTCTGAAGGGAAAGAGTGTTCTCAATAGTTTAGATACTGTCTTTTAATGGACAATGTAGTTGACTGGCTTTTAGGATAGTAAGACAGATTCTTCATGCTTGCATGTGAGGAAACTTTTTACCTTGCTCTGAAATAGGCAAATGGCATGATCATGACAGGTATCAATGCTACTTGCAGAAAACAATATGGAAACAGTGGCTGAGTAAAATCTTTGTGTTTGATTTCACAGACAGACAAGCAGAATGATGGTATTCACATTGGACTGACCCCCGTGGAACAGAAGAAGCATGTACAAGATATCATGAGGCGCATTCCTAAAGGTTTGTGATATTTTTTTTGGACATCTCTAGACATTGCAGTTTTTGAGTGATAAATTGAAAAGCATTTTCTCAAAATCAGCATGAGCACTCTGAACTACTTATGTCATACATTTATGTCTATAGCCTCACAAGGAATGTCTTGGGACTCTCCCACTAAATGCTTGGTTTAGGGTTAGGGGCAGCACTGTGTGAGACAGTTCCAGGGTATTGCCATCAGTGCATAAACAGCTTGAAATAGTGAAAGGGTTAAAACTAGCTGGATGAAGGGTAGCTCTCGGTACTTGTTAACTCTTGTAGCACGAGGCACCTCTGATCCAGCCTCCCACTGGCTGCATGGCCATTGTTACAGATAATTACCTTTGCGCATGTTGTCTGCTGGCTGATCAGCTAATACTGGGCTGCAAAATTCAACTGCCATGCCCAGGGATCGGCAAGGAGATGCGTATATATTCTATTGCCACATTCAAACGTAGGGAGTGGACAGTAGAATTTAATATAGTATCATTGAGGGTTGAGTGAGGAATAGAGAAAGAGGTGCTGCAATTTTGCAAACTTTCCCTTTCACAAGTAGATTGTAATAGTTAATATATATAAACTCAGTCTTGCATAAGACTTCTAACTAGTAAATCTGACCTAAACTTGGTAATTTCTGTGTTTTCTGTGCAGGTTCTGAGGCTAGCACTGTGCTGGTAGGTCAGGTGGACTTCCTCCAGAAGCCTGCCATGGCGTTTGTGAGACTGGCAGAGGGACAGATTTTGGAGAACTTGACTGAGGTGCCTCTGCCTGTCAGGTAAGTCAGCTGAGAGGTTTTCTATTCACAGCACAAAGATGCTTTCACTTTTAAATGAATAACATATATTAAAGATGATTTTGTGATCTCATAAGTGGACTGCTGGTTGTGATTCAAAGATGAAAATCATATGCTTGAGTTGTCTCTATGTGTACTACTCAATGTCCCAAGGCTTCTCTAGAGTTTTATTTGAAAAGGTTAAATATCCACCATTTTGGAGGTGGTAGGAAATTGAGGGATTACTGTAAAGATTCTTTTGTCATGTTTTCAAAGGGTTGCAGTATATTCAGGTCTGTTTCTTGGTCACTGCTGCGACAGAAAGAACCATGTTGGAGGTTGAAAAGTGTTGCTGTTTCAGTGATGATTTACTACACAAACAACATCATTTATGTTAGGGAATGTCCATCAGACTGATGTAGAAGTTGTTTTTCTTGCTCAAAATATGTATTCTTTCTCAAGAAAATTTCTCATCATCCATCCATTCATTCATTCATTTATTCCATCCATTAGTTCAACTCCCCACCTTCTGTCCATTTTCCTCACAGTATGTAATTTTATAGATTTACCAAAGCTGTAATGTGGTATAATGGTGTGCTAACTTGCTAACATATATTGCCATGCCAGTTTTACATGTGTACCGTCCGTCCAGGATGTCAAATTTTCTCACTTCCTTAACCATTTCATTCCAGATTTGTGTTTATCCTGTTGGGTCCAGAGAAAGGGGGTATGGACTACCATGAAGTTGGTAGATCACTGTCAACACTTATGTCTAATCAGGTTGGTTTGCTTTGTTAAATTTACCACTGTAAAATTTCCTACTGTCAATTTGGTATGTAGCGGATTCACTTGGCTTTCTGCAAGAAATTTTCCAGAAAAGCAGAATCAATAATTATTTGACATGTCATCGAGGCTGATAATACTGAATCATGTCAAAAAATGATGTACCAGTGCCAGTGTATTGGGCCTCACCCAAGGCATGTTATTGGTGGATATAAATTTTAAAGTTTTTTAAGTTGTGACATAACATTTACACCTGGAAGTTTTAATTTTGCAGCTTTAGCAAGCCACAGCTAATGTGTGTCAAATTTTGGTGACATAAGATTCATCTGTTAATAAGATTTGAAGTGAAGTAAACGTTTTTGTCATTTGGCTACCTGAAACATCACCTGCTAACCCCATTGTGCAAAAGGTCACAATTTATTATCATGAATATGTGACTTCACTCTTTTCCAGTTCTTTAACGTGTTAAAACATGTTTTAATTCTTCTCACAATAGCAATTTCACAATGTGGCATACCGAGCTGAATCAAGAGAAGACCTGTTACGAGCCATCAACAATTTTTTGGATGATTCCATCGTGCTGCCCCCTGGTGATTGGGATCACCGCACTCTTCTGCCCATCACGCATATGGCTCGCAAACGTGCCTTGATACGCAAACAGAAGAAGCAACAAATGGAGGAAAAAGAAGGTACAGTTTCAAGCATGGATTTTATTTTTTTTTTAAATATACAGAGTAGTCCGTAGGTTATTTTCTAGTCATCATAGAATCATGCTTTTTTTTTTTTCTCTTGTATTTGGGTTACTGTAGTGCAGGGGTTCCCAGCTTTTCATGATTGGCCACCAGGCAGTCTGGTGTACCATTTTAAGCCAGGCAGAATCCACTGGTAGTTAATGAAGGTCAATGAGCACCTTGTATTTTTCACCAATATTATCTGTTCTGTGCCTACCACCTGGAATTTGCACGACATGCCATTGGGGTATATGTATCAGAAGTTGGGAACCTTGCAATATTGTATTTATTAGTGTATATAGTATTCTGTCATTTTTTGGAACATAAGAATCCCTAAGGTCTCTTGATGGCTGCAATTGTGGATGCATCCTTTTCAAAATGTTGCCTTGGATGATAGTGTGGCCTGCTATTGGATTATTTCATCAGTCAGAAATACTGCAGTGGACCCTGCTCAAAGACTTTCTTCATAAGGACATTTTGATGTTTAATTGCAACCTTTTTTCAGAAAACAGAATGATATTTGTATAAGAGCCAAAAACAAAGTATACGAGTGCACCCTGTAGTTAATCAAAGTCTTTTTCAATTCTCCACTGGCATTGCAGTTAAACCATATACTATAAGTCAAGTGCAGCTAAGGTGGTATTTCTGACCAGTGATTTTATTTGGAGCGAATGATTGTAAATGCATCCTGTGTCGAATTTCTCTGTCTGTAAGTGTTATGCTTCCAAAGTGAAGTGTGACTGCCTGCGACAGCATTTTCCCAGTCTCTTTGCTTTGTTGCTGTAGAAGAAGACACTTGTTCCATTTTAGATCATGAATAAAATACATCATTTTAAGACATCCAGTACCAGTTAAACCAGAGCAGAACAGGGGCCGACTAAACTAGGTGCTACCATTAAGGATAGAAAATGGAACTAAATAAGTATATGTCAGGTCTTATCTGTCCCTGTTTATTTGTGGTGTAAACTTAAACTATCAAGTCATATAGTGAGAAATTGGAGAAATTCATACATGACCATATCACTGTTCACATATACTAGTTGCCGGGCAATGCTGTCTATATGTATATACGATTAGATTAGATTAGATGACCCATGTCAGTTTATTTTGAAAATTTGAAACCCTTATGCAAGCTTAAGGAACAGTTATGTTTTATTACTATCAAAGAATGTTGGTAATCAGATGTTATGAATATGAACCCGCTGAATTTTTCATTTACAAAGCCATAGGCTGTCAGTCTGGTGGACTATTTGGGGTGTGTGTGTGTTCTCTTTGTTTTTTGTTTGGTCATTCTTCAAAGAATTTTAGTGTTTGATTTATTTCTGTGTAGAAAAATAGTGAAGTGTAATGAAGGAAAGTTGTTGTGTTTATTGGTTGATGGTTTTGAACTTAGTTTAAGACTTTTCAAGGCTGTTTAAGAATGAACCTGGTAAGAGGAGAGGTTTACTGTAGATAGTAATAAGACAGCTCTTTTGTTGTGTGTGGGTAATTAATTGTTTTGGGGAGAAGGAGCAAGTCAACACAGTTATGTGGATTTTGACAACATAGTAGAAATCTTTGTAAGTGTGAGGTCATTCTTGATTTTATGCTTTCCTTCAAGTCTTCTTGACCAGTCTCATTCTCATTATTTAACATTTTAATTCTTGACAACAGTTTGAGAATCAATCTCCAAGTCATCTTTATTCGTGTTTCTGGTTCTCTTTCATGCTGAAGGCTGCCACCTTAGCATTTTGATGCCTTGGTACAACACTCCTTTAGTTCAAAATTGACTTTTTAACATTTCATGACACTACATTCCCTTTTCCATGATGTGTCAAAATTTCCGACCTGTATTGTTAAATTTAGCATTCAGTACAATATTCCTGCTGAAATTTATAAACAATTCACTGATACAAACTGATGGCTTTTTCTTTCCTTTTTGTAACATTTTGTACTTGTAAAAAGGAGAAAGTTACATTAAGGTGTCAGTTTGTATTTATGGAATACAAGGTTACACGTATCAGCTCTCGTCATAGCATATTGACCAATTCATGCCTCAATGCATATATGTCAGTCTTTGCAAAGAGGCATATATGTTGAAGCACTTACAGCAGTGCTTGATTATTTCCATTTCTTTTACCAACTATACATTTTCATGGTAGGGAAAAATTTCATCATTACTGTTTGTCCTTGTATTCATTGTATTTTCATCTGAAAAGTAATTCTTTAGTGCAGCAACAAATCCTTACATCTTCAGACAAAGATAGCTTTCAAAAGAATTGGTTCTGTTTGAATATAGCCCTTTGCTTCAACAGAATTCTTGTCCCATTTATGTAAATATATCAAGGGTATTCACAGTTTCACCAGCTTATTTTGTTTAGATATGAATATTGATATACAAATTGTTAACATTGCAAAAACGTAATTTTGACAGAAAAATCAACATATGCCTTTATGTCAGATAAAAATAGTATTGCTGTAGGATATTAAATTCGCATAGATACAGGATATTGAATTTGTATAGATAGTGAATTCGTATAGATATATTGAATAGGATATTGAATTCGTATAGATATACTGTCATGTCACAGCATCTCAGNACGGAATTTTTGCTATTTAAATCTATACATGTGAGCGGGACGGCAACCCGCCTAAGCGAGACGACTTGGAGCCAGATCTCCATAATATACACGCTGTTTTTGACAGGAATGCTGCAAATTGTCACTATCGTACAATGTCTCAGTGCTTGTATACCTGTGCCAATCAGCTGAAAACCTGAGAGCTACAAAGAAGCTTGTACCGACGGCCCTGATTACACCCCCCCTCCCCACGTTACATGAGAAGTGGTTGACACTACCTCCCCATAGCCTTCTGTCAGGCAGTTGACCTTCGGCGCACGCATGGACGAATCAGAACGGAAATCCTAGCCGCTGGTCATTCAACCTATGCAAGCATCAACGGATCAAGATTAAGTAAGCCCTGCCCCCTGTCAGCCACACTTTATCCTTTCTTCAGCTTAGGCAGTGATTGACACTTACGAGCCTTACCTGCGCTATTGCACAACACTCATAGGCATGACCATCATTCGTGTTGCGTAAAAGCTTTTTGACACATGCTGCTCGCGTCGCGCTCTGGCCAGATGTGGAGCGAGAGGTGTGACGCTTATCTTTGCTGGTGTTTATGATCATGTAAATTTGATCCCAAATTATTTTTGATCACTTGAATGGGGGCGGGCGAACATCTCGACTTCAGAGATGTTAGACCTTTCATATTCTCTCCAGTTTTATTTTAACATGTATTATTTCTCTCCCTCTGATGTAGACATGTCTCGGTCTTTAAAAGAAATTGTTTTTTAATTTTCACAGAAGAGTGGTGAGAAGGCTTAGGTGCTTCTTTGAAACCAACCAAAAATTCCGTTCTCCGCAAAGAATGACTAATAATATGCACTAGAAAGTCTACTGCAGATGAAGTTAGGCTGCAATAAGTATATTTTAAACAGTACAAATACAATTTAAATCTGACTCCTTTGTCACACCTCACTAGCAACAAGTAATGATATCCCTTAACTTAAATGAAACGCACAAACTAGCTAAGAAATCACTTTATAATGGATAGTCCGCCTAAGCAGGACGCCCGCTTAAGGGGGACGATTCGTCGGGAACGGAGCCGTCACGCTTAAGCGGGTTCCACTGTAGATATATTGAATAGGATATTGAATTCGTATAGATATACTGTCATGTCACAGCATCTCAGATTTCTGTTATTCTCTATGAAGTTCTGTCACTACTTCATCCTCTTCTTCGCTATATATAATTTTAACTAAAAGCAGCTAGACTATTCAATGATAAAAGTGCTGTTTACTTTTGAGAAAAAAAAAAAATTGACTTTACCATGTTTGTCATTGTTTCTCAGATTTGTGTCATTACTTGTGAAATTCTGTCATTACCACACCCCTTCCTTCTTTTTGTTGCTGCTGAAAGGCATCAGAGCCATGCAAAGATGCTGCATAGTGCTAAGAAATAATTTACATCGTGTTTGGTCATATCATAACTCAAGTTTTATTGATGTTGATGCATTAGGTTGGATTCCACAAATTGAGTCATAGGTTACTATATTCTTCAAATTAAACCTGTTCTAATGACATTTTTGGATTTAACGGAGAAGTTAAAGTTGTAGCGGTTTTAAAAGAAATAAAGTTTCCTTGTCAGCAAACTAGTTTGTATGTGATTTTGTTTTTCTTTAAGTATAAATTTTGTGGAAAACAACACGATGCATCAACACACACACAATGTAATGTTGTTTCATCAATTTGTCCCCCCACTATTTCACTGTATATCTCTCTGTCTCTCTCTCTCTCTTTTTTATTTCTTTTACGTTTTGAAACCATCTGCCTAACCAAGCATTCAGAAAACGTCTCCAGCGGAGAAGAAGTGGTATGCTTGTAAGACACTGAGTGCTGTGTCTTAAACAGTTGCATTTCATGTTGTCATTTGGTTAGTTTCATGCCACTGTTATGTAGTGAAACCCATTAGTTTGAACATGTTCAGTTAGCTCTTTTACTTAACTTGTGGTGTTGTAGTTGAAGCCGTGTTTTCAGCTGGATGCTTTGGTTTTCATTGACAGGCACTGTCGTCCCTGAATAGTCTAGTTACAGTTGTGTTTTGCCAGAAGAGCATTTTTCTTTGGTCTAGACCAGTTTTGTTGTTTCGTTTTTAACATTGTCATTTCTACAGTCTGATAATGTTTGATCTGAAAATAAATTGCCTGCTGAATTCACTACCTCTTACCCATGATACCTTTAATGCTAATATTATCTGGCTTTGGCCTTTTTGTAGCAGAATTTTGAGAAAGCAAGTATTTTTTTTAACTGGATGATATAATTCTCTGTTGGTTTGAAAATGTCTTTGGGGAAAACATTTTAAGAAAGCTAATCTCCTTTCTGAAATACGTTATCGCCATTTAGAAAGACATGTCCATATGGTGCATTTTAAAATTATGTAAAATTGTTAGTAAAAGAAACTTAGTAATTCTATCTAGAGACAAATTGCACTCAAGGGCTGTAGCATGAGAATTTGAAGTTTAATTTACAGATAGACATGTGGCTTTATCTTCAAATGTTCATGCTGTCATAGAAGTGTGTCAGAAATAAAAATTAGCATAGCACATCACAGTGGTGTTAATTCGTTGGTATGCTGCATGCTTGTGTAGCACATCAAAGCATTGCCAGAAAATGGTCTCTGATCTAACTGCTCGTAGTAATTTTTTGTGCATCAGTGTTAACTTATCTAACCATTAAAGGCCAAAAAACTGATACTGTGCTTTGCATTTAAAAAAAAAAATTATTGTCAGTACCTTAGGCCGTGCTGGATGTAGGTATCAAACTTAGATTATTTCTGTTGATCACATGAAAGGTTTCTTTGTTTTGAATTTTTCTTGAATTTCTTTTTGGTTTTTTTCTGTGCGCTTTTGTGTGCTTGTAGTTGTGTTTGAACTTTAACGTTGGCAAGTTATCAGTTTTTTCCTTGCAAATGGCTGTAACTTCCAGCAGCAAAAAGTGTTTTGATAAATTTGTTACACATAATGTTGACCCATTTTGAAATTTTTCCAATGTAAGTTTTCCCATTCAGAATTTCCCATATTAGGGTGGTTACTGGCTGAGTATTTTAAGTTGTATTGTATAGAATGTTCCACATCAAGAGGTCAATTTCTGGAAACTTTATTCTGTGGTAATACTTTTGGTTGCTCTGTAATAGGCAGTTCTTTCTGGGTATTTTACTCAAGTTCAGCGTACGTTACTCCTTATTGTACTCTTTACTGTCACTTCTTGGGTTATGTTCAGCAGTTACTTTAAGTATACACCACATAAGATTGTTGTCATGTTCTAGAAATTTCATGCTTGGTTGTCTCCTTTAGTATGTTCCACATTTAGTTGTTTTTTTTCTTGGGTATTTCATGCTCGGTTGTCATTTTACATATGGTCCACAATGGATTGTCACTTCAGGATATTTTATTCCAGGTTTCACATTTAGTATGTTCCAAATTAGATTGTCGCCTCTTGGGTATTTCATGCTAGGGTTTCACCTTTAGTAGAGCATACCAAAGGTGAAGCCCTAGATAATAGATTGTCACTTTCTACATAACTCATGCTATGACGTCACTTTATGTATGTTCTAGTACAGGCAGTCACGTTCAGGGTATTTCATTCAAAGTTCGCCCTTTTGGTTGTCAGTTTCTGAAATTTCAGATTAGGCTGTAACCTTATGTTGTGTTTCACATTAGACTGAGTGTCACTTTCAGAGCATTTCATGTTAAGTTTTCCCTTTTAGTATGCTCCACAATCAGATGTCATTTTGTGGTATTTCAAATTAGTTTGTCACCATACATATGCTCCATATTAGGCTGTCACTTTCAGGATATTTCATACTAGGGTCTCACGTTGAGTATGCACCACAATAGATTGTCACTTTTCACATAATATATCATGCTGAGTTGTCTCCCTACATATGTTCCAAATTAGGCTGTCACTCACAGGTTAGGATGTGCTAAACCAGACTATCATTTTAGATGGTTCAACCCAGGTATCAGTTTTAACAGTATGAATGGCTGATTTTGGCACCTTCACAATGTGGATGGTATCTCACAGGCTATCTTTCACCTTCTTTCCCTACCATCATGTTTTTTTCTAAATTGTTATGTTTTTTAATGTTTTTTACATTGCCATCATCCTGTAGGTTGTCAAGTCATTGGGACAACAAATGAGGATTATTACTTTGCTATTGTTATAGCCACAGTTTTGTCACTATAATACCATCCTCTGTTACAGTTTTTGTTGTCCATACCAAGAGGGTTTGTGTCTGTATATGCTACTTTTTACACCTTTAATCTTATGCTGTCGCTTTATTATTATATTTCAGCCATCATTTTCTGTGTACCCCAATTTACCATTGAGAAGTGCCATTTCATGTCTTTTGTTGTTGGTTTTCACAGTTTATAATTGCTATATGTTTCAGGAGTGGCATTGCAACTTTTACATTTCAGTGTGTTTATTTATCAGTGCAGTGATGGGCTGTCATATAGAAGTGTTGTTTCACAGGATATTGGGACCACTGCTGTCAGCATCAAAAATAACGGTCTTCTGAAAGTATTAGTACTTACAGCAATGTGAAATTGTCAAAATTCGCAAAATTTGCGGTTATCAGAAATTGTCCAAGTTTGCTGCAGTCAGAAATTGGCAACATTTGCTGCAGTCTGAAACTGGCAAAATTTGCAGCAGTTTGAAAGTGGCAAAATTTGCAGCAGCCTGAAATTGGCAACATTTGCAGCAGTCTGAAATTGGCAACATTTGCAGGAGTCTGAAATTGTCAAAATTTGCAGCAGCCTGAAATCGGCAAAATTTGCAGCAGTCTGAAATTGGCAAAATTTTTAACTTTACTGTTAAACTATGGAGGATGCTGTTTTACCTTCATGTTCAGCGATGCTGCTGTTAGGCACTTCCTGCAAGCTTTGACTTTTAGAGCTGGTTGTAAATTCTAAACTTCATTCTGTCCCCCTTCTTTAATACAGTTTAACCATATCAGTTGTCATTTTTCATGTTTCCAGATACTGTTACATTTAGTAGTCTTGTTACTTCTGTTAGTTTTGTTGTGTAATCAAATAACTAGTTGCTTTGTGTATTTTGGGAGAAGCTGGAAATACTGTAACTTTTAAGCCAAAGACGGACTATTGTTTTCTCCACTTGGCGTGTCAATCTGGCACATTTTGTCTGTGTTCTTCCTCTTCACTTTTTCTCCCTTTTCTCTCAGAAGCAGTATGGAAATTTGCTTTGCTGCTCAAACTTCAATAAAAAATTGCCATAATTAAATTGCAAGTTATACCATTTGCTGTTTTTGCTTGTAGTTTTAGACCTTATTCCCTCTCATATCTCCACGCCTTCAGGCCCTGCTCACTATGATACTATCAGCATGAAGCATGAGTGGCCGTGTCTTCTTAAAACCAAATGTGAACAAAGGCGTGGTCTTTGTTAAATGTTGATAGTTGCTTAATCGGTCTTCTTAATTTTAGTCCAGTTTCATCTTTCTCTGCACTTATGTGATTAAAACTGTGCTACAGTTGAGTGTCTTGTCGTCCAGTAGTGTAGACCTTACAGGCTTGCTCTCACTGACAGTGATATATTCTTGCCTTGATAAAGCATCTTAGGCCCTTTTTCTGGGCTCACTTAAAGGTCTGTTGCACTGAGCTGCAAATCAAATCAACAGAACCTAACTGTCCAGTACACAAAGAAAATGGATGACAGAAAGACAGCAAGAGAACGGTCTTTTTGTTGTTGTTTTTTTTTGCTGGCTTTTTGCTGTCTTGAATATTTCCTTTGTATTAATGAGATCTTCAAAGTTTTATTAAGTGGCCAATAATTGTGACCGTAAACCTAATGTACAAACTATTTTTAACAGTGAGTCTTACACTGCCATTCTGATTTTTTTGTTTTTGTCTGAAATGGTTGGTTTTATGAATAATGTGAATTTGCTGTTTGTGTAAGCTGATCCTTGATTAATGCTGACTTGAATTACCAGAACTTTGAAAGAGATTTCTCTTAGTTATCACACCCTATACAGAATTAGAGACAAGTATGAAGAAATCCCTTTAAGTGTGAGATGACTAGCAGAAATCCGGAGAACTGTGTAACACTCATACACACTTGAAATCCGCTGCGCTATGGGCAGTGAGCCCTTGGAATGTGCTCATGTATGTGGTTAGACCCAGTCAAACTGTTAGCCAGTGCCAAATTTGTCTACTTGTAGTTACTTCATGCAGCTTAACGACATTGGTTCTGAGATCTTTGCCACTTTGAATATTCTTCCCCCTGCCCCCAAATCACTTGATCATGAACATGTAACTTCATTTTGTAGGCCAAATTTTAAGGATTCTGTGACTTTATTTTCACAACCGCACTCTAAAGTCAGTTGATATTGAGTCATGTAGTTTCTTTAAAAGATGTGACTGTGTCAGGGGATTCCAAAATTCTTAATCATTTGCAAACCCTAGAGTCTTCTGATTTTGAGCCTCATAGCCCAAAATTTTAGGCCAACGTGATTCTGGCCTTGACTTGGTCAAATAAAAATGTTACCATATTCCTTATGATTGTAGTAGCACCATCTACCATGTTTGTAGTAGCACCATCTACCATCTCTAAGAAATGCCTTAGACATACACCCTCTCTAAGCCTTAGCACCATCTCTAAGGCATCGCACCATCTCTAAAGCATAGCACCATCTTTCAGAAATGCCTTATTGTTTGTATGAAAATATTATTTGAGCCTATTTCTTTCTGGCTTTGCAAGGCCTTTGTAAGGATTTCTGCTGACACTTGTGCAAAAACGTAAATTTCTGGCAGGTCTAGGCTTAAGGGGTAGTTTTCTTCCAAAAGTGAGCAACTCCTCTGAAAAAATTTGGGATAATCTTATATAATATCTGTACAAGAAGTAACTTAAAATGGAACCTATATTCCAAGCTCAAACTGATGCCGAAGAAATGAATGGAGATATTTTTTTTTTCTGAATATGTACTTTATCATTGTTCCATCTACCAAAAATGATATGTTTTGGTTTTGGAAAAAAGACAAAGAATAAAATCTTTTATATTATAACATTCTCTGAAAACCAACCTGTGTGTCACAGTTCATTTTTTCTTGTCTGACTTGACAAGTAAAACTATTCCGTATAACTGGAATTTTCATGTTGTTCCAAATGATGCTGCTAAGCTCTGTGTAAGAATTTAGCATGGCATTTTTTCAACTCCTGAAAACAAGTTTCTGACTGCATTCTCACGTTTGACCTTTCATAGCCTTGCTACACAAAGTGGAGAAGGATGACATCCCAACTGACCCCCTACAACGAACGAACTGTCTCTTTGGAGGTGTCTACAACGATATCCGCAGGCGGTATCCACACTACCTCAGCGACATCACGGATGCGTTCAATCTGCAGTGTATTAAAACATTGTTCTTCATCTTCTTCACATGTCTTTCACCCTGTATTGCCTTTGGAGGGTTGCTAAGTAAGTATTGTATTTGCATTTTAGTTTTGTAAAAAACAGATGGTATTGCAAAACATTTTATTCTGCAGCCAAAAATACCTTATTTTTTTTAAGCCGGAAATCTTTAAGCAATATAGTAAAAAGGCACTTGCAGTTACATTTGGAGAAACATTCACTTTTACAAGTCCCAAGATATTTGATGCTCTGATTAAAATGTGTATGGTGCAGACAGACTGGGAAAATAATCCTATTGTAATATGGTAACTTTCACAGCTGCAGTGAGTGAAAACATTGATAATGAAGGGTTCACAATGACATACATGCACTGTATTTGTGTTTGCCCAATTGAGTTTTCTTAGTAGTGACCCCATGACAAGAAAACCTCCATAGAATTGCTCCATTTTCATTTTGCTAGGGCTTGACAGCTATGTGAAAATTATGAGATTTATGAACATCATCTGATCAAGGGAGTGTCTTTTCACACCATTTAACATAAAATGGCTAAGATTATTGAGATAAAACTGACACAACTGCAGTAGCCTGTTTCAGGTATTGAAGATGGACTTGTTTTAGCATTTCTGTTTACATATACCTCACAGTCTTAAGTTGGTGATCATATAAGTGAGGGTTCCTTCTTTTCCTTTCAGGTGAAAAAACAAATACCTTGATGGGTGTGACGGAAACCATGCTTGCCACATCTATTTTTGGTATGACATTCAGTCTGCTTTCTGGTCAACCTTTGCTAATCATTGGCGCCACAGGTCCTGTCCTGGTGTTTGAAGAAAGCTTATACAAGGTTGGTATAATTTCAAAGTGTCTCAGGATGAGGCTCATGTTCCTAAACAAGGAACTGTGATGCTGCAATCAAAAATGCATTGTGACTTTGCACTGTCACTTTTTTTTTTTAATCGTGATAATCGGAAGTACACTCTGTTCTAGTCTAGGAAAAAACTGATGGTAAATATCAGGATTCATTATGAGCTTCTGTGACAGGGAATAAACGAGTGATAGTGTGTGAACTTATTCTTATAATCACACTTTTCTTTGAATTTCCATCATTACACAAGCATGATTCCTTGTCATTTTAATTTACTATATCATGAACCAGAACAGTGCTATTTCAAAAGTTGTTCACGATGAAAGTGTGCAAAGAATACTTGTTTATATTATATTAATGGTTGGATTTAGGAAAAAAAGTGATTCAAACTTCATTTTATAACTGCATGACACTCTTTCAGCTGTGCATGTTTGTAATCATGCACTTATTCTCCTATATATTCTGCTGCTGCAAAAGTTGTTCCACAATACTCTGCATTGTGATTCTTCAGCCAGTTGCAAAATTACATTTAACGACGAAAAGGGCTCAAACTTTATATTTTTATTCATTTTTTTTACATTTCTGCTGTCTTCCACAGTTTTGTAAGTCAAGTGATATCGAATTTCTACCAGTAAGATTTTGGATAGGGCTGTGGGTATGTGCAATCACTACGCTGGCAGTGGCACTTGAGGGCAGCTTCCTGGTGCGATATGTTACGCGCTTTACTGAGGAAATATTTGCCATTCTCATCTCTCTCATCTTTATATATGAAGTCGTAAAAAAGCTCATGCAGGTGAGTGTGATGTTTCCTATTTGGAGTTTGTTCTTTGATTGTTTTGGTTTGTTTTGTCGTCTTATTACATTGTCTGTGAGCATAAAGTGCTCTGTATGTAATAATCGGAATCTATACTGGCTCAGTATATCTTTGAAACAATGCAATTCCAAAGTAGTTCTTCCTTGACCCTGTATTTGCATTATATAGTAGAGATTGGTTATCATAGTGCATAATCTCTCTCTCTCTCTCTCTCTCTCTCTCTCTCTCTCTCTCTCTCTCTCTCTCTCTCTCTCTCTCTCTCTCTCT
>JAWQUT010000003.1:621878-636367 GCA_033807755.1 Ellobium chinense | reverse complement strand
AAAATTGGATGCTTTATTTAGATCACAGGTCATTTTACACATTTCTACACCCTAACACTGGCTGGCAGGGCCCCAAAAAAGGGGGATTTTATATATTAGCGGATTAATTGGGTTGTACACTATGAGTGATTTGCCCTTCTAATAGGTGTCACAAACCTACAGCAATGTTCCTCTCATTACAGGTGCGTCGTGCCTTGGGAGACTTTGGTGTGTTGATTGCTCTTGTGTGTATGGTGATACTCAGCCTGATCATGAAGGAAACCTATGTACAGGTATATATTGCCTGATGAAGAAAGCTTCGTCCTGTACAAAAGTGCCGGATAGTTTCAGTAGCCCTTCACTTTTAGTTTATTGTTATTGGTTTTAATGCAATTTGAAAAAAAGTTTATATAAACATTGTAATTTGAATAACTTCAAGCATTCACGCAATCCTGTATTATCTGAGATATTTACTGCTCATCATTTCCTTTTACACCAGCTTATTTTTGCTGGTGTGCAGTTCTCAAGACCGTTATTAAACTGTGTAGGTATGTGATAAATATACTCTGTCATATTCTGTTCCAAGGGGAAGGTGAATGATGTCAGGCAGGCTGACACTGACTTTAAATTATTTTCTGTTTGCATAAGATCTGTTACATGATGTCTTCGTGAAAAGCATAGGTCAGACAAGCTTTGTATAATTCCACTTCTTTAGCTAGTCTGACCTTTTCCACAAACTTGTGAAATCTTGCCCTGTAGTGTCAAAAAATAGCAAGGGCCAGATTCATTCTTAGTATAACAGTCACAGGTCATGTAATTCAGGTATATCATATATTCGTAGACAAGAATTTAGTGCTAACTCAAAGCAGAAGCAACCTACTATGAAGTCTTCCTTCAACAGTTGTTTGGACGAGAATATCCTTGTATCTCCAGATTTTGACGCTTTGAAAACACACTTTTGTTCTTTTATTTTCGTAATAATTGACACATCCCATATAAAATGTAATAGGGATGGATATCATATGATGCCTAAAATAAAAGAAAATTACTGTCCCCATAGTCAAGGCATGCCATTGGTAAATGATAATTATTGGACTTTTCTTCTTTTCTAAGTTTACCCTCACATGTCATTCTCACAGAATGATGCATCATCTAAATTCACATGTGAGAAGTTACCTGTAGTTTTTCAGAACTGACTTTCGTTGCTTCCTCAGAAACTTGACATCACAGATCCCCTCACACCCACATCCCCCAAGCGTGGTTGGTTCATCAATCCAGGAGGAATCCACAAACAGCTTCCAATGTGGATCGCCTTTGCTGCTGCACTTCCCGCATTCCTTATTTTTATCCTTTTGTTTATGGAGACGCAGATCACTGAGTGAGTGCTTGTCCGTGTTGGTTGTTTGGGAGACAAGACACCCAAATGGAAAATTGAAATACTAGTGTATAAAGAGACCTGAGTGGGAAATAAAGAGACCCCTAGAGCACAGGATAGGCCAATGGGTAATGACAGACCCCAAAGCAGAGGATAGGCAAATGAATGATAGGAAAAACTAGACTTACAGTGAGAAGTGGGGGACCCTTTAGCAGGAGATGTCTAAATGGGGAATTGGAGAACCTAAAGACTATAATAGGAGACAAGATGCTGGAGCAGGGGATAAAGAAAGAGGTAATGAGAGACCCAGAGCAGAGGATGTACAAGTGAATAATGGGAGATCCTGGACTTAAAATGAGAAATGGGAGACCCTTTAGCAGGAGATGTGGAAATGGGGAATTGGAGAACCTTGAGGCTAAAGTTGGAAGCATGATGTTGGAACAAAGGATAGACAAAATGGGTAGTGAGAAACCATAGGACATGCAGGATGTGTCTAGGAAACTGGAGACTCTAGGGCAGAAGAGACCAAAATGGAAGACTGCAAAGTGTAAAAGACCTAACTTGGAAATGGGAAATCCTAAAGTGCAAAAGCCCTAACTGGAAAATGTGGGGTTACAACAGCAGTGAGATATAGACCTTGGAGAATGACATGAGCAAGTCTTTCATATGAGGAATGGAAAAATACTTTGCCCAGAAAGACTATCTTAGATCTGGGATGTATCACTTCAGCCAAACTTTAGATTGCTCTTAATTAGTACAATCTGTTTTGATAGGATGCTGAAGCGAAAAACAGCAGCTAGTAAATTGTATCCCATCTGGCAAGTGTCCTTTATGTTTTATGTTTGACTGCTGCACCTTGACCATTTTTTTTAGAACATGCAGTTTATATTCATGTACTTACTCCCCAGAATGATACTGAACAAGAAAGAACGCAAGCTGTTGAAAGGGTCAGGCTACCATGTGGATCAGCTGATCCTTGGATTCCTCACTTTGATGGGAGGTTTGTTTGGCCTGCCTTGGATGTGTGCAGCTACTGTGCGCACTGTGGCACACGTCAGTGCGTTGAGTGAGTACAGCCGAACACATGCTCCTGGTGAGAAACCCCAGCTTCTGGGTGTTAAAGAACAGCGGGTCACAAATTTTGCTGTCCATTTATTGATAGGTGAGTAATTTCAGTAGATCAAGCTGGCTTCCTACATTCAGCTTAATTTGATTGTTCTTAGGATTTTATTTCAGTCATTTGCTTGTCTTACTAGGGAGCATTAAATAAGTACTACAGAGGTACTTTAAATGCAACCAGCACTACACTAAAAACATTTTGCAAACCCCAGTGAGATAGTTAGGTCAGACGGTTCTATGGATACTGCAAAACGTGTAGTACAAAAAATACATATAAATCTACCTGTGGATTTTTTGTAATATGCATTTAATCAACACTTGATTTGTGGTAGCTCAACTTTCTAGTTAAATGTTGTGATGTAATCAGTGAAATGAGGAATACAGTTTGACACTTCAAAGAAGCTGACTTTCAAATGGACCTCTGTGCATCTGTGCAATGATTTTTCACTTGCCTAGAACCTTTGCTTTAAATTCTTCTCACACAAGCCCGCAGAAGTTTAGAATGTCTATCTTTTGCTGCTGCATTAGATAATCAGCAAGGTTTCACAAGATTCATTCACTCGTGTCCAGACCCACAAGACTAAATGTGGATAATACAGCAGCTCTTTACAATTGACCAGATAGGTGATCATGGGAGACAACTCAAAAGCATAAATACCATGGCACTACATGTATTCTCAGGATACTCCTGCCCTCCTTCCTTTCCTTCCTTTATCTCTTTCTTATTTTACAGTTTAAACACAATTACCATTTTTTCTTTTTCTTTTTGGGTTTATCAGTATTCTCAGTGACACTTCTTCCCTCCATCTCTCTCTCCATCCATCCCTCCCTTTCTCTCTCTCTTACTTTACAGTTTAAACATATTTATCAATTGTTTGTTCTGCAGGTTTATCCGTTGGTGTGGGTGTTGTGTTGAGAGAGATCCCTGTGCCTGCCTTGTTTGGTGTGTTCCTGTATCTGGGTGTATCCACACTGAGCGGAGTCCAGATGTTTGAGAGGATCAAATTGCTGCTCATGCCTGTCAAATATCATCCTTCCGTGGGCTATGTCAGGAAAGTGAGTGATGACAATGTTAACATGACAGCTTTCATACTGAGCCTTATTCTCATTTTGTCGAGGTCTGAGCAGATCCAATAATGCCATGTTATCAAGAACATGTTAGGCACTGTGGAAAGTAATTATCAGCACATTTTTAACTGATGCTGACTTTCCAACCATGTTATAGTCTCAAGACTTGTTTGTTGATGTGAGAGGTTTTGAAGTGGATATGACAGCATAAAGGCATTTTGGTTGGATAAGATTATTTTTTTCAATCAGAAACATCCACTATTTTTCTAACCACAACTAATTTAGAATCGAAGGATCAGGAGGTGATTTCCATCTCACTTGGTAATATTATCAGTCTATTTCAACAACTTACTTCAACAGTTTCATTAAAGCAGAATGATAAGATGACACAGAATTGTGATATTGAAATGATGTATCCAAGTTCTGTTGTTTGATACCTTTTTTTTTTCGTCACACTAAGTCTGAAAAAGTCGATGTCTTAATTACAATTTTCCGTTTTTTTTTTTTAATCACCTGAAGCTAGTCTCTACATGCTTCATTAGTCTTTAAATGGAAATTTTTGTTATTATATTCTGTTGATGCTTTTTTGAAAAACTGTACGTGTTCTAGGCAGCCTAGATTTGAAAATAAAGAAGCCAACAGTGTTTTATTTAGTTGGGAAAGAATTTGATTACTTAGTTAATTAGTTGATCCAGAAACAACATGGAGCTTTCATATCATTTGAATTCGCTTCTTGAAAATCAACTCCTTTCATTTTCTATCCTGTTACCGAACGCTGCCCTCAGACAACCAGCATAAGTATACTTTTTTGTCTTCTAGGTACGCACGATGCAGATGCACAAGTTCACGCTGATCCAGTTGGCCTGTCTGATTCTACTGTTAGTTATCAAGTCAACTACAGCAGCTTTGGCTTTCCCTTTCTTTATGATTCTACTTGTGCCATTACGCCTGAAGATCATTTCGAGATTCTTCAGTACTCCAGATCTAGCACAGGTGAAGTATATACAGTCTCAATCTTTTAAAATCACATGAAAGTGTACCCATTTGAACCCTTATTCCCTATTCATGTAAATACCTATTCCCCTGGGCACCTGGCAAAGCCAACAACACAACCCGATTTTTTGGTCTAATATACAAACTTATTAAGGTCAGACAGAAATATTGGTCTTTCAGGTTTAGAGGGTTAATTTTATTTGAGTCATTGACTTTTGAAAATGTGCAACTTCAGATACATTGTTTATTCATCGTCAACAGAAAACGGACCAGGTTTAGTTAAGAGAGGGTACTTTAAACTCAGTGTTGAGACCAGAAAACAAGATATAGACCATTAGCAGCTATAAGCTCTTCATAAATGTTGTGCACAACTGCAGTTCTCTGGTGCACATTTGTGTTCCTGTGACCCTAGTTTATAATAATAGTATGTTTGACACACATTTTTGCAATTCATCAGTTATGAACTGATTTAAGTCAGTCTCTGAACTGAAAGCTTACACCCCATTCTGCAGAGGTTTTCATGTATTCTCTGCAGGATGTGCATGAACTGTTTTCAACTTGAATTGACTTTGATCTTTTATTCTGTCTACAGCTTGACAAGGAAGAAGAAGAATTTGAACTGGATGAGGAGGATGATCCCGATTTCTACCAACAAGCTCACATGCCCATCTGAACTGTCTCTTGGGGCTTCAGGCATTACATCGTTACACCGTTTTACTGTCTTTTTTGTACCTGCAGTGGAATATTACTACAGAGACACAGTCAACGCAGCAGGTCCATTTCTTTGCAAGCATTCTGCAACTATTACAGTTTGGAAGCAGTCTACATATTGCTTGAGCTCTCTGACTCAATACATCTCTTCAGATTGTACATTTTGCAGGCTCAGTGAAATATTCTTCAGCCTTGCTTGCATTCAAAATTATACTATGTTCACCCCTCGAAATGAGGTATGCTCCTAAGTGACGGACCATCTTGCTTCCTTTCACCACATTGGCCTCAAGAGTATTCTGCAGAATTCAACGACAAGGCCATCACTGTTTGGATAGAGAGTTTATGTGAAGTGAATCACAACCACTAATGGAGCTGAAATAGTTTGTGCATGATATAGATTGTGATTGGTCACCTCTGCAGTTGAAATCTGCATTAACATTGATATTTGTGTGTGAAATGTGATTAACCCAATTGCAAAGGGATTCTATAGAAGGTAATAGTGGAACATCATTACATGAATAACAGTAAAACATGAAAAACGAATGCTTTTGTTAGTTTTAGGCTTAAGCCTTCAAAAGACCAATGAAGTGAGTGGCAAACAATTTAAGTTGTTATGTGGTGATGAAGTGTAAGTGAAGAGTTCTGTGCATTGTCTGAATAGTTGAAGTGCATCTTAGAATAGGGCTGTTTTGTTAACAGCACCTTTGGTATTCCACATTCCATAATATACTGAGAAAGGAGTATAAGAGGGTACTGACATTGAATTTTAGCAATATATAGCTACGATATTGATGAAGACACATAAATTGTGCTTTTGTGTTGCTGTTGAGCATAAAACCTATTTTCTGGAAAGGAGTATAAAAGGGTAAGATGAATATGAATTTGTCTGCATTGTGTAGCTAAGGTATTGAGGACAAGACAGTAAACGCTTGTTTGTTGGTAGTGCGTGTTATTTATGGAATTAACAAATCCAGAAGTACTTGATCTTCCATTATCCAGCCCTTAGAAATCATGAATAAATAACATGATAAATGTTTTGCAGTGTAATGACTGAGTTAAATGACTATGTATGTGATTGTTGGACAAGTGAAGGTGAGGAGGATGATGGAGGTGGTAAATCCGTGAAGCTGTGGAGTTTCTATATGAAAATGAGTAATTTTATCTTGTCTCTGTGCCATGTAGCCAAGGGGGCAGAGAGAGCAAAACACTAAAGCCTGAGTGATCCTCCTGTATTCATTCTGTGCTGTCAAGTATCTTTAATGTAAACCCGCAGCAATGGTCACAACCTTCATTATGTTATGCCTTGTGAAAAAGTTTCAGTGCACTGGGGACAAAGTAAAATAAGATTATAGTCATGAACAGTGGAGCTGTTCTATATTGAAACCATTATAAATGATGATGTAACATGATGGGACAAAAGGAAGGAAGACTTCTAGTAAGCATTATCTAATTCTGCTTTGCATTGGCATCACCGATTTATGGCCATGTGTTACATGAGGCGTGCTGAGCTTTAGCTTGTCTTAGTTCTCTTTTCTTTTGTTGATATGAGTTTGCCAGCACAAAGGTGGGTTGTTGAATTTATGACCCTGTCTTAGTAAACCTTGACGCGAGTGAACTCGGAACAGCTTAACTCAGATTAGAACAGGTTCATCATGTCTATCAGTTATGTTTTACAACAGACATTTTGCATAGAACTTCAAACTATCCCTGCAGTGATTAATGAATGGTTTGTATTTCAAATGACATGAACTTTTCTGGAGTATTGCAGATCCATTGTCTCATACTGCCTTTCTCTGGCATATTTTGCCTGAAATCCAGCAAATCTACCCTATTCCTACCTTACACACAATGCCCTTTTTTTCCCATGCATTTGAAGGGTGAAAACCATCTAGAATTCATATATGAAGCCACTGAGATGTCAGAATTTGGCTGTCTGAATCATATTTTTTGGAAGTGCATCTTTCTCCCCATGAGTTACAAACCAGTTTTCTTTTATAAGCATCCATTGATTCCAGTGGGTAGAACCCACTTAATGGGCCAAGGGACATAATAAGGCTACCCAGAGTTGTTGCCCCTTGGGAAACCAAGATATCAGTATTGACCTAGGGAGCATCTTATGCCCTGGCTTAAATGAATAAAGCAACTGTGATTTTAAGTATTGTAAATAAAAGTCCTGTTTGCATTGGTGCACATGTCAAGTTTAACTTGTAAATTAATTTTCTTTCTTTTGTCAGTGTATACAAAAACCTCTACTCCCTGATAATAGGGCAGTGTTGGAACCTTTTATTCGTAAATTGGTGCCATCTGTGAACAAAGGTGTAGTTTGCTTTTTATGGCACTCACAGCCATGTTCCCAGATTACACTGCAAGATTGTACTGTATATCAATAGAAATGCTAAACTTGCTTCAGTGATCATTTTTGTAGTGAAATTTGTAGAACCTTTTTCTTTTTCTGCCTTACACTTACTTGAGGCCACTATGCTGGATATGATACCTTTCTGCAAAGTGTTAAAATGGGATTAGCATGTAGTGTCTCTCTGAAATAGGACTGTTTTTGGGTGGGTACAGTCAGTGTCTTTTACTGGCTATAATCCTGACTGGGTTTATTGGCAAGAAAATTGTGGGCTCTGCTTTTGCCTCATGAATTGACAGATCGCAGTCAAGTTGTGCAACTGATGCAGTCTATGCTTCAGTGCCAACCTCTGTAAAGGGGCAGAGCTTGCACATTGCAGAAATGAGAATGAGAAACTGTTAGTGTGAATCAACAATCATGTAACATGCATCTTAATTAATTGCGGTGTACACGACTATTGCATTACACCAATGAACTGTTGCCTGTTGATAGAGTGCTTTCTTGCTGCCATATTTGTCCACGTTGACCTATGTATTAATACTGATCATGCCCCCCCTTTCATAGACTCTCATAGAGTGTACAAAAGATATTTCGCTTTTATATTAGATTTTTATGCTTTTCATCTAAGTTTGATTACTTGTGGGACTTAACCCATGACATGAAAATATAGCAGTGTTATTGATAAATATAACATGGTTAATATAGAGCTATCAAGCATCACTGCTTACTCGTAGAATTTCTGATTCCAATGGAAGTGATTGAATTCATTCTGACATTTCATGATGTTTGAAATGAATAAATTAAAATAGGTGGAAAATGGTTAGAGGAAATTCATAACAAATTTTTGGAAAGGTGCACATGGGTCATTTTTCAGGAACAGGTACAGTCAGTTAACATGAAACTTAAACAAGGGTTTTTCATGTAGATATTTTAAAAATGATCGAGGAGAAACCAGAGAACAAGCAACGAGACCATATCTTTAGTTTCTTTGTAAGAGTTATGTGATCTGTTGAATCCCTGGCATGATGTCAGATCATGAGTGTAGAATAGAATTTAGATACAGACACTGTGATCAACAAAATCTCTGTTGTCCATAGTGTGCCTTGATTTGAGTAAATGGAGGCTTAGTCATTCAACTGAAGGTAGTGGCATTTACTTAAAGCTTTTACATTGTGTGTGACATTTTATGTAAATGTTCTTAACTATCAGCTCGTGTGTGCTTTGTTTTCATACTGTCAGCACTATCTGTCTTGTGTCAGTGTGGTTTTGTTCAAATATGCAAAAGAAGCTGGTGGGCTTCATAATGGGATTTTTTTTTTTTCAACAGCATTTTTTTAGAATTCTGATTTCACTTGTTGATGAGTGCCAATATAATATGCTTGTTGTTGGTGGACTCATAAATTCCATAATGTTGCTATGATGATATTTCAAGGAAGTAGAAAAAAAAAATTATATTTTTATCATAAGCTGTAAGATGACTATATTTGTATCAGTCTCAGTTTAGCAAATGTTATGTATTTGCAAGTCTCCATTAGCAGATGTTATGTATTTGCAAGTCTCCATTAACTAATGTTATGTATTTGCACAAAATGACCCAGATATCTCAGGCTTCAGTCATAGACGTTATTCGTTTCATCAAAATGTTTTAAATATTATTATCTGTTCCATATCTCGTTCCCAGTTATGCTTTGGTATTAACCAATAACTGATACATAAAGTAAAATTGTGTGTAACAGATGTTAAAGTGCATTTTATGTGCCCTAATATAGTGAATTCATTTCTTTTTGCCTTTGTCCCTGGTGCAAAAATGGCATTTTATTATGTTACATATTGAACGACTAAGAGTGTACTTTATTTGTTTAGCACTATTTATGCGAAGAGTCGTACGTGTTTTATGTACAGATTTGATGTGTGAACAAGCTTCCTTACTATTCCTATGTTAGTTTTGATATGTCCGAAACATCATCACTGATTAAATCACTTTGGCGAGAAGGGTAATTTTTTACGTTTTTTAAAAAAAATGTGTGCCCAGATTTTTGTTTGCTTTTAGATGTGCAGAATTTTTACGTGCTTATTATAGCATATCAGAAACTTTGGTTCCAGTAATGGAGTTTTGGTGAGCATGATGTTTTCATATTAATGATAAAGAAATCATGCTTAGAAATTAAAAGCTGGATACACTTGCAGTGGCATTTATAATAAGTCTACATGTAAATATCGCAATGTGGATTACATGCCTCATTGTTTAAAAGATATTTCACCAGGATAAAATTGTATTGAAGTTACATGTAATCACAGTCCTAGGCAGTTTGTCTATCCCATTGAGTGAGTTTTTCAGGAGAGGGAAAATACCATTGGACAACGCAAGAAACCAATGCCAATTGCAGGTTTTGATGATGTTTTTTTGTTTCAACCAATGAGTACATTAGTCTCCCTATGTGCCATGATGTTGATCCTGAAACCAAGTATCCAAAGACTTTATGACATACTTCATCTGTGACATTTTATAGGCAATCTGCCTATGACTGCGATGATATTAAACATTGGATGTTTTTAGCTCTGAAGAATTTTTTAGGTTTTAGTCTCAACATTTACATAGTAAATAGTGTCATTGTTTCACTCCTTCATATTTGTCTGGCAAAGGATATAAATATGCTCCTTTACCAATATGTTTTTATTTTCATTTTTTTTTTTGCTCCTTTTCATTGAGAAACATCCAGTCCAGTTTAATGGATGTTGAAGGTTTGATGAAATGTCGTTCAGTCAGAGAAGGTTTATCATTGTATTGGACTGGGTAGAAAAGTAGCATCTTTGTAAGTATGGAAGTAAAAAAGTGTATGATGTCCATGTCATGTAGATATTAAGTGGCTGTGGTTGGATGGTTTTGGAATCCCATTTGAGGAATAAATCATTTGTGTGGCAGGCCAGGAAAATCCATTGGAAGCTGAAGACCAAGGTTTTACACGAGGTGCAAAACAAAGTGATTTTTGCATTGAAGATCAAAATATAAAATCTGAACCCAGGGCCTGACACACTGAGAAACACTCTACCTAAAGGTTACCTCTACATCAAAAGGGAATTACATACCAAATGATTGTGATGTTTCTGTGGTCATATAATAATGTGTATGATCTTGGATGGCATTGAAATGGAGATATAATTTCTATACTACTATATCTGTGCCCAGTGTTGAATGCAAGTGGAAGAGTGCTACTTCATTAGTAGGATCTTGGGTGGCCGATTGAAGAAGCTAATTTCTAACTGCTTCTTTTTGGAGGAGCTAAATCATAAATGCTTCTTCTCAAGTAAATTTGCGTAGTCTTCCAATGCCACGATGCAAATGTCACAAGAAAGTGGCCATGCTTGCAAGTATTCTTTCTATCAGTGGTGTTGTTTAATCACTGTAATTTAATGTACGTCTTTTCCATCTTTTTTTGATGGATGATGGTAAATGCTGTTCCGCTTCAAGATTTTGGCAGTGTGACACAGCCAGTCTTCAACCCAAAGTTTATTCAGTGTGGATAACTTGATAGTTGCATAATGCAACTGACAAATATGTTCTGTGAAGTTATGCAGATGTGGTCAAGAGACTGCATGAAATTGTGTGAATGATTGTTTCACAGTGAAATTTTAAGTCGATAGATTGTAAAACATGTGACTGCATAACTTTCTGCTTTTAAAGAACATAGCATATGCAGGCAGGGATCACCCATTCTCTTTTCGTTTTCGCCAGCAAAGTATCATCATTGGAGTTTGATATTAAGGAATCCCATCTAATGATTTATGAGTAGCATATGAATGTTTAGACAGGATTTCATCAAATCAAATTCCACCAATGTTTCTTTGCTTCTTTTAAGAAGAGTGGATGACCCTAATATGATTATGCTATAATCTTCTTTAAGCAACAGATTAAGAATGCGAATGCTGACAACGAATGCTCTGAGGGAGCTGAGATTGTATTTGAGCAATTTGACAACAAGGGTAAGAGGACAGGTGGGTTATATTATTCAGACCGGAAAGGGGGTAACTTTATGTGCTCGTATACTTCATTTCTAGAGCTTTTCTAATGAAGAACTCAGGTGCAGCTGAAAGTTTTGTATGTGTGTTTCAGTTAGTCATCTGCTATGAGTATGGTGTTGGGGATTTTTACATTTTGCATGCAAAATGTTAACGTTAATTGTTCCTCCTGATATGCACACCAAATATTTGATAATCATTTGTTTCTGTCATTTATATGCTGTTGATCCCATCCTCACCTCCGCCACTTACTTTTATCACCACCTCCACCGCCATAATCAGACATCACCATCAGTAGCATCACCACCACTCTCATTACTTCCTCATCATCATCATCATATCATCATAACATTCAGCATGTACCCTGATCTCTTTGAGAGTTTCGGTGAAATGAGCTTTTTAACTGTTCTGTTCAGCTCACATAATGCCCTTGGCAAAGTTGCAACGTTAAGAATTAGTTTCTTATTTGGTACAGTATGTTTTGAGGATGTGAAGAGAAAACTTCATGGTCTAGTATTTATTTTTCATGGTTAATTTAGAGGTGAATTGGTGTCTGAATACATTTCTCATTTACCCACCTGCACCATAATACATTTTCCATAACACTCTCGGGACAGATGTCTCTTTGTGAATAGTATAGTATATGCCTACCTGTGATCTTTCACCAAAGTAATAAACCAACTGGGGAAGGGGAAGAAAGTGGGAAAGTGGGGTGGGGGGGTTGGAGTCCTATGGATACAACGATTGCCATGACAGTTTGACATGTGGCAATACAGGCTAAAGAGTATCATCAGTGCAGATCTTCATAGGCCTGCCTTTGGTATGTTAAAAGGATGATTTTTGTCCTTTATTTTATATATTCCGGCAGAGCGATTTTAATAAATTATCTAAAATCAAAAACCTTTTGGGATAAAGATGACTTATAGTATTGGTATGTTATAATATGTTGATGAAAAGTTTGTCCCACTTACATTATGATTTGAAAGTAAGAATATATTCGTTACACCCCTATTACTCTCTGCACATGCATGGGAGTTCTGTCATTAAGTAAGCTTATTGCGAAATTCACAGTATACCCCTAACTGCTTCACATTAAAGATAATATGTAATATTTATAGTGGTGGTCAAAAGCAGCTGTTACTTTCGGTCATACAAGGCGTTTTAGGATATCACAAGTTGTTTTTTTTTTATTGACGAACAGAGGTTTTGGCGATTAGTGTGTTAGAATATACACCCAATATACCACAGTCTACAATGCGTTATGCCCATTTACTAGTGACAAGTGTCCCTTTGATATAACCATGGGACAAATGATGCCTGTAAATGTGAGATGACCAGTAAACTACCCATAATCTGCCTTTTATTTTTACAATCTATTAACCAGATATGGATATTGGCCATTGAAATCAATATTTAGTCAGCACTTCTACTGCATTGATTACAGTTTTGGTGCTTTTTTAAAGAAATTTTCTCTAGAATTCTAACTACCGTTTCTTTTTTACCAATACAGTAATATAACATATTTGATTTTTATTCTTTTCGTTATTATGATTATAATACCGATTTCTTCATTATTCTTGCTCTGGTTATACTTGCTGTCATTACTACAATTATTACACTCATCATCATCAGCATCATCACTGCGGTTGCGTCAGCACCGTCATCATTTGACAAAGTTATGCAAAACTCCTGTAATCTACTTTGTCAAAATTTACAAGATAACAAAGCAAGAAAAATAAAACTGTGTTAATATATTTTGGGTTCAATTTATTTTCACATCTGCAATAGTCTATAAGTAAATAAAATCCATTATGAAAATAATGAGACCCAAAGTGTAGTATTTTGCTTCTTTTTTTTTTAAAATCTCTTTGGTAAATGAATTTTGACAGTGCAGGTTACAAGAGGCTTTGCATCACACTGACAGTTCCATCATCTGGGTCCAACATCTCGGCATTGTTTGGGGCACCACACGTAGGCATTTGATTCATAACTTGTGATAAAAATCTTAATGTTTTGCCAGCAGCTGACCTTTATCTGCGTGTGAACTGTAGTCAGTAGTGTGGTCCTTACAATCATCAGTGATCATGTTGTTCACAACACATGTAAATGTAAATTTTCCTTTTGGATTCTGTTGAGGTTCAAGTATAGATGGCAAATATTTCAACAGACCAGTATATAAATTCAGTAGCCTGAGTAAAATCTGATAATGACAGAATATTTTGTATAAGAAGTGCAAATGAGTACTTGAGTTTTCTGCTACAAAAAGTTGGGAGATCATAGAGATTCAGCCGTATGTGGCAAATGTTTTGATAATGACATTTAAGCAGCTGAGAGTAGTATATAATATACATGTATTAATTATTTTCAATGGTAATTCACCTTTCTGAAAAGCTTAAGAAGAAAAAAACAACTTCCCATTTGCTACAGTGATAACCTAGAGTAAAATGTCTTGTTATTTATAATTTTTTGATAGAATGAAATTTTGTTACTTTGTCCCAAAGCATGACACTAACTCCTTAGCCCGCTAGAGTGAAAAAAAAAGGTTTTGTTGAAAAATGAGTTAGATCTGTCTAATAGTTTATTCAAAGCTTTTTGCTTCATTAAATGATTCAAATAAAAAACTGAATTTGATAGTAGGAATCTTCACCTGTGTTTATTTCCACATGACTAAAATAAGTCAGAGCTACCTCCTTTTTGTTTATGTCATTGTAATTCAGTTTCCAGTCACAATGCTTGTTTACTGATGTTGACTACTGTAGTAACAATAAGCATTAGTTAGTCAGTCATTCATGCTTTAGAAACTTGCTCGCAGGCTTTGAGTTGTTTATCCCAGCTGGCTGATTCAGAAAGGTGAATTGTGGTCACCACAGCCTT
>JAWQUT010000003.1:609846-620971 GCA_033807755.1 Ellobium chinense | reverse complement strand
GGGGGGTTAAAGTATAATGCTGAATGTTCCTGTATATATGCATCAGGGACATACAGGATGGGTTCAAAATGAAAGCCAGTCAAACCAAAATATGATGAAAAGAAGCGAGACATATCTATAATACTCAAATAGCACATTCTTGTTCATGATGGACCTGAAAGTAAGAAGATGATGTGAGAAAAAGAAGTTGCTAGAGATATGAGGGGTGGGGGAATGGGGGAGGAGGGTTGCAGGTAGACTGCCCAGTGTTCCGCCTGCTGTCATTCCTTCCGCGGGAGGAAAAAGATATAAATAAGGCGCCGGGGGAGGGAAGTGGGCGAAAGAAGACGCTGATTCGCCAATGTTATCATTCAAAGCGAGCATAATAAAATCTACCCAAACAAAACCCACTCTCTCAAAAAACAAGAAAAAGGTACAATTTCAAAAAAGTATTTCACTGATCAGCGGGTCTATGTAAAAATGTACTATTCATCCCTACCCTCATAAGTATTTACTCTTGTGACCGTTTGTAGATTGCTGTATTTAAACAAGAAAAGAAAAATAGATTATTTTATCACCAAGGTACTGGCTTTAACGTCTGAAATAGAGATCAGGACAAGAAAAATGCCGTGTGCGCATGGTGCTGAGATTACTAGCATCAGAATCTATTTTAAACGTTCCATGGTGAAAACACAATGTCTCTGTGATTCAGATCTCTTTTGTGAAAAAAATACCTTTTAACGCAGTGACTTCCGCCTATGTGTCCGCCTGTCGGTAGACAACAGTCCGGTGGCCGTATGCATTTATAATCCTTACGTAACGCACTGCGGCAATCACAAGAAATTCCTAAAACATTAACAGTGTTCTCTGTAGTTAACGCAATACATTAATTAACGCAAAGTTTATATATAGGCCCATGGTCTCGTAAACTGGGTGGTCTCTGATTTGAATTGCAATAGATGCGATGAATGTTCTATTCAGAAATCCTTGCAATAATTTAAAGCATTGTTATTCGGTCAAAACCAAACTTTTTTCCGATAAATAAAAAAATGAGCCTTTTTGTTTGCTTGTTTCCTCTTCTGACTTCTTAATAAAATCCATTTTTTTTCTTTGCAGCTAATTAATGAATTTCCTTAGTTTTCACGATAAGGCAATAAAAATTTTATTCCGTGACCGGAGTTTTCCTTTACAGTTGCAAAGCTTGTCAATATATCGAAAATCATGAGCTTTAACACAGATGTTTCGCTCTGGGATCAGGTCTTAGGACGTACCGTGGAACATCTATAGTCAGAATGCCCTCGGTGCACTGCAAAAAAGTATTCTCATCATTGAGGTAAACTCACTGTCTATGCCCATGGGAAAGATGGAATCATAAAATAAAAATGAATGTGTGAAATTCATAATTAAAAATGAGGTAACTTTATGTTATATGAGTACTGTACTTCATTATAGCGCCAAAACGTCGGTCTCATGACATCAGTGGGTTCTAAAGCAGATGGGGTTCTTTCGACGTCGACATTGTTAAAAAAAGAAAACAACACTTTAACAACGACAACATCATCAACAACAACAGCAAATAATTAACAATCCCAAAACGTATGCATTATATTTATATGGTTAATGAGACGACATAATAATCACATATGTTGATAAATCGTGGGCGAGGAATTACAGGGTTCTGTTACCACTATAGGAAGTATCCCTATTTCACCATGCTTGACATCTTGCTAGACTGTGACTGTGGGAAAAGACAGCAATATATTATGGCGCAGGGCAGTGGCGTTGAACCTACCTAGGTGAAAAGGCAGCGACACTGAATGAGCTCTAAGGGTTTGAGAAACCTACTAAATGAACTAGACTAGCCCACTGGGTGTATGTAAAGTCACGTGGATACGAGACTTATAAACTATTTCTATCATTCATCTTCTTCTTCTTCTCAATCTCCTTCTCCTCCCCCTTCCTCTTCCTCTCCTCCTCCTCCTTCTTCTTTTTCCTCTTTTTCTTCTCCTTCTCCTACTTCTCCTCTTCCTTCTTCTTCTTCTTTTTCTTCCTCTTATTATTATCATTATTACTTAAAGGGGGGATATTTAGTAATGTCAAGCCTATTGTCGCTTTCTTGCACGGGGTCAATCAAGCCTTAACCTAGTGCAAATGCTCAGCGACCAATGTTTCAACCAGTGTTTACGCCAGACAGAACCCTGTGATTCTCTAACCGCGAAAAAAACAGTACACAGCTATTTAAATATTCGCAACCAAGGCAACAACAGCAAAATCATTCAGACAAGCATTCTGAAGATGGGCTACTAAAGAAGTGAGTTTGTTGTTTGTTTTTTTTCCATGAAGATCTAATTTTTCGCAAAGTTCACAAGTTGGCCTTGACCAGAAATGCTTTAAAATTTCTTCAAAGTTTGATGCTACTCTTTCACACTTCTTATAGCGGATGGTATCCCGCAAACGACATCTAGATGGGTTATTTCTAGTTTGCAGCTTTCTTTTTTTTTTCTCTGGATGTTATCAATGATAATTGAGAACTTGCGTATTAACAATGGGATCTCTTACCATCGTAAGAATGAGACCAACTGTGCATGTTAAACGCTACTCAGGATGCATTCAGCACCAATACACTCATGTAATTCGTACGATGATAAGAGATCCCATCGTTAGTGCGCAAACTCTGAAGTAATATTTTCTATCAGTACAAAGCAGGTTACCAGGCTTGGCAGTTCTGGAACTGATATGTGCTGGACTTTTGTGCTCAAACACAACACGAGAATACCATCATGTGGGGGTTCGCATAAATTAGATCCTCGCGAGAAAAAAAAATAACAACCAAAACTACTTCCACAGTAAGACATGATCTATTGATAAAAACAATAACAATAATTAAACACATTATGATTCACTTCATGATGATGATGATGATGATGACGATGATGATGATGAAGGTGATGCTATCTGTAAACAATAAATATACAATCAAAGGTAATAAAATGAAAATATACAAAGATCTTCGAATCTAAATGAGGTAGATGGCCAAATAACCGCCATATTTATCATTCAATAACACTGCTGTACACGTAGATCTACTTACACTCGTTAGTATAGCGTGGGAGAAAAGAAGGATCTTCTGATTTATAAGAGAGAAAGAATTTGAGATTTTTTGTGGAAGCTGAAAATGAAAACAAAAGAAGAGAAAAACTGTCTTTCAACTGAATCTACTTCGTACAAGTTCAAGTGGAAGTATGGATAAGATTGCGATTAAACGAAGGGAGCGAAGAATAGGCGATGATTTTTTTCAGAAACGTTTTGAAAGGAGAAGAAAGGACTTTAGATCTAGATGAGATCTATGTAATAGATCTAGATCTATATAATATCCCAAAAATTAGATACCCATAATCTTAACATTAATGCGTGCCACCAACATACCTCTTCTTTGCAATACATTACAAATAACACAGACGATTCCGCGTATTCGCTACTGCGGATGAGAGGAAATGCGGTTATCCACAAGTTTTAGACCATATTCCGTAAGGGTTTTGCGAGAGTAACTCCCCCTGATAAAGTTGGCCGAATCATCTTTGCTCTCAGATCTAGCCTTTTTGTGCTGAAGGGGTGTTCCTCTCTATGACCCTCTTATTCATGGACTTCATTTAATTGTGAGGGGTATCAGGTTCCGAACAGAGGCCAAGTAAGAATAGGCTTGACCCAGACAATGAACAAAATATGTTAAGGTTGCAGGAGCCAAAATGGTCAAAAAGAGGGGAAAAAATGCACTATCAGAGTCAAAAAATGACAGAGAAGAAAATCTGCCCATAATCAAATAGCATGACCGACACCGCAAAAGTCGTGAAACTTAGACCTGAATTAATAAAAAAAAAAAAAAAATTGTTGCAGACAGTGTTTCCCAATGGCCCCAAAGGGTTTCATTTCTGCAGGCCTCTGGTCTGCAGGAGAGGGTCAGATTTTTTACCCATTTTCGTCTAAATTAAAATTGTGAAAAATCTAAATGAAGCCCCCCCCCCCCCNCCTCAACCCCCAACCCTACCCCCAAGTATACATAGTATATAATTTGAGCACAGTCACGGCACTAGACCTGCGGACTAGCCTTAGCCATCTCAGAACGTGCCTGTGGTTTGAGGAGAAAATTTTGCTAAATGACTCAGAGACTTTTTTTTTTAGTTCTTGTAACCTATTTCCAGCTGCAACTATGGTTTTTTCGTACCTTATTATGGGGTCATTGTTCTGTTAACAACATTTCAAATATTAATCAGCGACTCCTCACCCCTCATTCTGTTATCTTTATAGCGCTGTTTATAAACAGAAATGCGATAAAGCGGAATCGTCTGTAATGTCAGTCAGTAGAATTGGAGGTAAATACAAACTTTCAAAATGCAAGGACAAAACCGAAATAAAGTCATTGAATCATAATAAGTGACAGATCTACTGGCTTATATTGTAAAACCTATGAACATGCGTGTTTCTTCTTAAAATCTGGAGGTAGGTAACAATCTGAACAAACCATGGGATAAAAAAAAAATGTCATATCTGCAGACACCTTTTCTAGAGTGAAACTGAGGTATCTGCACAATGCTTTGAGAGGTCAGTGGTGTTATTAAGTTATTAGTGCAGTTATGTATTGACCCGACTGGAACTTATTACCTCATTCTTGCGCTCAGAAATATTAATAGTGGTTCTCGGATAGACTCCCAATTCTAATAAGAACAAGCATTTCTATGAGTACATTGATAATAACTGAGAGCTTGCGCATTAAAGATGGGATCTCTTACCATCATGGGAATTACATCAACTCTGCATGTTGAACGGTACTGAGGGTGCATTCATTGCATTCAACACCGATGCATCAATCTAATTCTTTCTTACGTGGGTTAGAGATCCCATCGTTAATGCGTAAGCTCTCAAATATTTAAAACACGATACTGGCCCAGCACTCTTTTCAAATCATATGACCGTGCACTGTAGGCTGATTGGCATTCGAAATATCTAGTGCATGTATGTAACAGGTCAGCCATCTTTGTTATTCTATTGTAACAATGATACGACTTTATCAGTTACTTTCCCTGAAGACTAACTCTTTAATTTGTATGGGAACTCAAAAGTGCTAAAATTCTGATGTTCGTAAAAAACTTAAAACATAAAATGCATCACAAAACGCTCTGTTTTCACACTCGAATCAAACCAACAAATGAGGTAATACATGATATGTACCTGAAATATTATTTTGAATATCAAAGAACAATAAACCTGGATTATTCTACATAATATGGGTCACAGACCCAGGGTGTGTTATACATAGTGTTATTATGTATTTTCAATTATAGCACTTCATCATTATGTTTTCTTCTTACAAAAACTCAAACTAGATCTATGTCACAACATGCATGCAATCAGAAAAAAAGTGAAAACAAATATTATCTGGCCTTAATTGCATTTTTTTTTAAATACAGTATTACAATACTGACCCAGTTTTGATTAAAAGTTTGATTTAAAGTTTACTTAAAATAAGTTTACTTTTGGGAAACATATCGTCACGCCATAGGCGCAGATCGCTGATCTCATGAACAGGAATTTGCATACTAGCTATTTATGTGCTTGCTAAACCTAATACACCAATCAATTGTCACAGACAAAGCATGTCACGAAGTCATTGGTTAACACAACAGCGTCATTGCCTATCACCATACGTATCTCATTTCAACTGCAGTAACTTAAGCCCTATGTCTTGAACTTAGTAATATTACCTAACTCAACTCCTGAGTGCAGAAATAATAACAGTTGTTTTCTTCCGCTTCTGAAAAACTCTCTGAAATGAGATAAGCGACCTGTCTTTGACTGTGACGATGTTTGCTCACTTGTACCCAGAGTACCTGGGTTTGATAAAGTTACTGCTATTGTCATTGTTGTTTATGCCACAAAAGCGGTCAACTCCGCTTGACCGCAAGTCCATGGAAGCGTCAACATGTTGAGACTGATATGCCGCTGTTTATACAGGACTTCCTATATTAAGAAGAGACACAGCCCTTTCACAAACTGGAATTTCTATGCAAAGTTGCTTATCAAAGTGCTGAATGGTGCATTTTATTCGATTAAGGATGATGATCTCAGAACAACTATTATTGTGCGATAAAGCGGAGTTGATGTATTATACAGAACAAGCTTTCCACCACAGTATATGAGAAGCCGGGATGCAAAAGGAGATATATCCGGCTTCACTTGCTGCACTCTTTAAGGTATCGAATTTTGACTGAATAAAGCTTTAGATTTATCGTTGAGTTCATAACATCATTTTTTTTTTCTGTTTTCAGAACAAACTAATTTAAAGGATATATACAATACTGGATAATAACAAATTTGAACAATGGGTGGGTGACAGTGGTTCAAACTGACGTATTGTTATTATCTCAAATTCATCGAAAAGGCGTTTATCGCATTTTGCATCTCAACGTCTCAGTAGGAGCTCCACAGGGTGCGGTCTACAGCAGGGGTGGGCAAGTTCACAAATAAAGTGAGTTCAGATTATGTTCAGTTCACTAAGGGGGAAAAACCCGAAGATGAAGTTTAGATCAGAACTATGAAAATTGAGTAGTTTTTCAGATCAGATCAGTTCCTCTAGGTTTTAGAAACTGACATTCGATTCGGGTTTTGAAATTTAGGTTGAAAATCAAAGTTCAGACCAAGCATCCTAAATAGCTTCAGTTCAGATCCATATTAGTTCATCCAAAATAGCCATTAAGCTCAGATCAAGTTCATTGAACTTAAGTTCAAACCTGCGGTTCGTATGATCTCAATCTGCTCTGCCCAGCCCTGCTTTAAAGTCGCTGCTGAACAAAGCAACACTTACAACATCACCACTGTTTTGAATGCAGTGCTGCACTGAAAAGAAAGTTGCAGCCTGAACTTTTCTTGTCAAGAAAGTCGCAAGTCCCTAGTATCACTTCTTACAAGATAAGACACCGTTCGCAAGCGAGGCATCGCCCCGTGCTGACAGTGATAAATAAAAGGTGCCAGACTGTGTAAAATTATAACACCATTTATGGACTTCCCCCCAGACATTATTTAGCTTATCAAAGTTGTAAATTACAATATGGCACGAAAGACAAAAAAAAAGCCAACTTCATGCAAGCGAAGTTCCTGTGGAAGCCATATCCACTCTTCCGGTCTTGATACCATAAAAAACACTTTTCAATCAATAATGCTGTGCAACGATAAAACATGGTATAATCCTTATTTAGTTACTTGATAATACTGTGTTTAGCCGTTGCATAATTCAATAGCCTTCATAAGGTGTTTGGCGGGCACGCTGAAGAGCTCTTTAACTTAGCAAAAACTGCAGGAGAACTGATTTCGTTTACACACACTTTCTGCCCCATGGAGAACCTGCACACGCCCTGTTCAGGGCACTTTGCTTGATTCTTTTCATGGTTTAGGCGAAAACTCGTAATAATATCGAGAGTTCTTAATTGACTGAACTAGAACAGTTCTTGTTTTAATCTGTGGTGCGCATTAACATACGCGTTACATTTCGTTCTAAAAAAGAGATGCTTCTTCTCCATCCATCTCATCAAGCACTGAACCATTCCTATCATTCTTGCATAGAGCACTTCTCACAACAGAACACCTTATTTTGACGATGTTTGATTCACTGAACTAAAAAAGTCAATTTTTGGCAACGATGATCGTCCGATCTCTTCTACAAGACCCTTTCTTAATTTTCTAACAGCTGAAATATCCCTACCAATTCTTGCTAGTAACACTGTTCACAATACGTTACTTTCCAACAGTTTAGCTGATTCTTGAATGATTGCACTAGAACAGGCTTTTTGGGTTTTTTTTGTGCGAAGATATCCTTGAACATGTGGGAAGATCGCGTTCTAAAACAAGCAAGACGCTTGTTTTCATTTTCAAGCAGCTCTGCTGAACGATCTCAACTTCTCACAACAAAACAGCCTGTCTATGTTTCCTGACCTAGAATAGTTTGTTGTGTGCTTGCAATATCCTTGAACAAGTCGAAAGATCTCGATAAAAAACAAAACCCTCATTATCCATCTTCAAGCAGTTGAGCCATCTCTACAAGCAGTTTGCAAGGGACACTTCTCACAACGGAACTTCACAGCCTGTCTTAAATGGTTCCTGAATTACTGACCTAGAAAAGTCGTTATTTAACCTACAGTCTCCATCATCATCTGGGAGGACATTTTCTACTTGGTATACATTTTCCTTCGTGGAGAACACGGTCGCCTTCGCACTGGCAGCCGTTATAGCAGTCCTCTGGACACGGTGTCTCGCCGCGTGGATTCTCGCAGGTCTTGGGACAAGTTTCAGCACAGTCCACTTGGACGGCGTCTTCTGGACAAGGATCAGATACTGAGAAGGGGATTAAAAAAAAGTACAAATTATGAGTAAATATGAGATAATATAGCAATGTGGTTTATAACCCGAGTGTCCATGTGACACGAGGATAGTTTAGATGGTTCTACAGGTTTAAAACATGCAAGTTTCATAAGCTTACTCATCTAGTTGAACATTTTCACTTCACCCTAAACAACTACAACAAGAGAGATAACAAGAACAAGAGAGCACATCTTACTGTGATAACTAAATTAACAATGATGTGAGCACCTAAGAAAATAACAACAACAACAACAGCACTCACTCTTCAATCCTTCATGCCGCTATATTTCGCCTCCCAAAATAACTCACCATTGCAGTTTCTAATTTTATCCCACTTGACTGTGGCCCCTGCCCTTGCACACTGACTAGTGTAAGCCCGGATGGCCTCGCATGCGCAATAGCGTCCTTCCGGGCAGTCGCACATGTCTGTTATACAGGAGCTGTTGAGGGAAGAATAGGCTGGTTTGGTTAAAGTAGAATAATTGCATTATCTTGGGGTTTTCTGCAAGTCTTCTTGATTACATTACATACTCATCTGTCAACACGTATGGAGAGTGAAGTCACCTGTTTGTTTGCCTCCTAGACTACTTATTAATAGGCATATACGTTTACATTCAATTTGAGGTCTCACGAATATAAATACACATTTGATTTGAGGTCTCACGAATATCAGTTCACATTCGATTTGAGGTTCAATATTCGATTTGAGGTCCCACACAGATATTCACAGATAAAGCTCCAAGTGGAGGGAGGTAAAATCCATGAATGATAGGAATCTGTGATCATTATTTTTATTGTATTTTGGTTGGAACTATGAGATCATAGTTCTTTGTTGACATGGTTATGCAAAAGTGAATCAAAGCCTCTCAGTTACTCGAAAACAATAAAGTGTGTTTACAAGATGGCAGGCTATCTCAAAACTTCTACGGTCATGTTTAATTCGGGGCACACAATGGTCAAGAAATATGACAAGGAGCTGGGTGGCAGAAGACCTTTTGGGTTAAAGAGACATTTCAGAAAGTTTGATATTGATCTTTAGACTTCTTTAGTGAGAAAAAAAAATGAAATCGCAAAATTATTTTCAAATTGTAACCTAATTCCCTTACAAAATGTGGGGCATCGTAGTTTGCCCTAGGGCACCACGCTTTACAGTGAATAAAAAAGTTACAGAAGAATCTTCCTTGGAATGGATCTCATACAATTCCGATCTCTAGTGTGGTCGTCATTGACAGGATCGACAGCGTCTTTGCTTACCTGACATAGACATCAACGGAGACCTCCAGCCTGCACTTGGAGAAAGCCCGGCTATAGAATATGCTACACACTCTATGGGCACGCTGCTTTGCTCTGGCATCTCTCTCACACAACGGCTGTGTCTCCAGGAATTGAGGCCTGACCTTACACGCTCGAGTACTTCCGATTCTCCACGAGTGTCCATAATCCTCGCCATTCTTGTAAATCTTCCCATCGTGTCCAATCAGATCGTCTGACTTAATTCCATTGTAGTTTCCGCAGAGCCCACAAAGTCTGTGCTTGTACTTCGTCGTGACCGTCACCTCCAAGAAACTGTCCCCATCCCACGTGACCTCCAGCCCGAGACTCGTTTTCAGCTTGACTAACTCTCCATCTCGGGAGATCGAAAACAGCCCTGGCTTGGTGTAGGGTAGCCGTGTGCGTCGTCTGTCGACCTTGACCGCAGCGTTCTGCAGCATGCTGATTCGATGCTTGTACACGAACACCACCAGCATCTGCGTCCAGGCGAAACCGGAAGAGAATCGGACGCCATTTCTGACCTTGATGAGGAAGTCGTCCTTGACGCAGTCCTTGGCCAGTACGTACTTGCACGTCCCTTGGAAACTGTACATGAGGCCGTCGAAGGTTCGGTAGTGAGGATCGCCAAAGACTGAGCACACGGCGTCATCTGGTAATCAAGAGTACAAGTAAGGGAATAGGAATGTAAAACATGGCATTTGTTTGAACTTGTTTGTTGCGTTTAGAAGTTTACACTGCTTAGAGTAAAGGTTTCAAATTTGGCAAGAAATCCCATAATGGCCAGGAAGGATCACTGAGACATGCATTACTGATCTCAAATGGCGCTTTGGGGCCCCGGAGGATTTACAGAGATCGTTCTATGCACTGAACTTAGGGAATGAGAGTATGAAGTCGCACAAGTCATGAATATCAGCTGTCAGTCCAGTTGTGCAATTAAACTCTTACATTCCAATCCCCTGAATACCATTTCCTAACTTCCACTAGTAACCCTTCTGTTCACTTGTGATCTTTAACACAATTCCCAACTACCCACACCAGATTTACCGCTGCACATGGAAGAGACGTCCATATCACATTAAAATCGTGCGAATCTTGTCCATGTTTATGGATTTTAACTTTATCGCAAGACTTACGATAAAGAATTGCGAAATATCTGTAGGAGATACAAATGAACAGTAGTTTAATCACAAGATAATAATATAGTAGCTAGATTCACAAGCTATACAGTATACCAATCACAATTTAAACAATGAAGTGCTAGTCATTATAATGCTACATAGTAACTCTTTTTGTTTCCCGCTGGGTTCCTCAGACTAAAAAAATTACAGAAGCACTGATAGAGAAACGTCATCTTTAGTCCTAAATCCGCACTCTCAAAACGCAGCGAGTAGCGTACAGTCTACAAACAGGACCGCCATGTTTTTGCCAGTGGAAAACTAAGTTTCACCATGAAGACGTAGGGGCG
>JAWQUT010000003.1:548547-586170 GCA_033807755.1 Ellobium chinense | reverse complement strand
AGAGAGAGAGAGGAGAAAGAGAGAGAGAGAGAGAGAGAGAGAGAGAGAGAAATAGTAGGACAAATTACATCAGTGCGGTGTTATCTACTGCCACATGCTTACGCACAATGCCAGTGAGCACTGTTCTCTTTCTTTTTACACAAAATGGCGTCTTGTGAGGGCTGCTGGCGTATAAGAGGAAAGAGTTGTACGGACTCTTTTGTTATTATATATGCTGCTTTGTTTAATCGTAACTCTCCAGAACCATAGACAATATTTTGCGCTTAAAAGTAGTTCCGAATATCTGGTTACTTTTACCATAGAAAATTCAGCATTCTGTTATCGGATAACGTTGCAACTGTAGCTCCAAAGAGGCAAATACGCAGGTCCTTTCCTCTTCCTCCCCTTTCCCCTCTCTCTCTCGTTGCCAGATATTTTGTCATATAACGTGACTCAATATTACTGCCCTCCTAAACACATATGAAGCATACCATCATGCCGGGGTTGAAAAAATTAAATTAGATCTTCGTGAAAAGCCATTTCCGACTTTTCGCGAAAATGAGATCCTCAACATGGAAAAACCCATTTCAGTGATTGCTGTTGTATGGCCTAATCTTTGATTGTCTCTCCTCATTACAGCCAATCTAATTTAACTTTAGCGAATTTCTAAACCCACTGTTATGGAATTTCAATCAGTCGGTTATTATAAATACTTGTAGTCTGGACTTTTCTGGAACTAGAGCATGTTTCAATTTTTGCGGTGAAAGAAAAAAGAAATAGATAAGATAAGATAAGATAAGATAAGATAAGATACTTTATTTATTCCCGTGGGGAAATTTTTCTTTGTTACAGTGATGCATACAATTATACATACATTAACAGACACAGACACACACAAATGTCAGTAAATATGTACATAATGAGTTGTGCAAATTCTTAATACACATCGCTATCATCTATCATTATAACCATCACCACAACAACAACTATCACCGCTGTTACTACCACCATCACCATCACCGTCGCCGCAGCAACCATCAACAAAAAAGTAAAAAGTACGTGTACTGTTTTTATTTTTTCTTTTAACTCCAGAACATCAATAACAACATTTGAAAGATAGTTTTTACGCTGAAGCTGTATAAGAAATTTACGACATTATTTACAAAGTTTGCCAGACTTTCGAGGTCCGATCTCTGCCCTGAACTATCAGAATAGATCTCTGAACGAGTTCCATGATATTGCCCTTAATTCAAGCTTAACACTAAATCTTAGCGTAAAACACATCATAACTTTTTTTTGGAAGGATATACATATAAATTATATATATACATATGAAAAAAATAGCGGGACGTCGACCAGCTCATCGAATCTGGTTAGCATTCGAAGACTTGAAAACGCCAAAACGATGGAGAATCATGAACTAGTTTTACAGCAAACGATTCGCGTCGCGCCGGCGGAGAATTTGCATGCCTGTCGTCTGCGACTGTCGTCTGCAACTGCCGTCTGCGATAGTGAGGCAAAAATAAACAGTTATGCACCGAGATACTTTTTACCTGTAAACCCAATCAAGGCCATTTCGAGGAAGAAAATTTATGGACCTCGGTCAACGGTCGACGGCGGTAGAGTTCTCATCGACTATGGGTGAAGATCTTAAACCTTTCGAAGTAAAGAAGTAATATTGTTAACCCTCTTGCTCATAAGCAAGTGTGTCAAAAGATCTTATATTTTGTTTGTGTTGGTATAAAGACATGTTCCATAAAAATAAGGGTTGGCTAAAAGAAAAACACTTAGAATTTTTTACCTTTGGGTTGAGCAATTTGTTTTGGTCACATGCGCACAAATTTATGAAGGTCGACTGCGATGAAATTTCGGAGCAGTAGCAATAATTTTTCGACTGATTTTTTTTTTCGGACAAGAGCCGGGTGAACACTGACGGGAGCTGTTCTAATGCATTTGATGCTTCCCTAATCAGGCTAGATTAAATTACTGCAGCAATATTTGGGGTTTGAGGTTAGACAACGATATTTAGCAAAGTAGGTAACCCCAGTTCTCTATAAATAGCCTGTGGTTCGAGAAGGGTTTCCATTGGGGGAGGGGTTANGGAGATTCAAACCATAAGGCAGGGCTCAGATGTTAAACCTGTAAAGGTGCCCACAAAGATTCTTTTTTTTAAAGTTAGATAGTCATCTGTATTACTGCTCAGTGGCAAAGAAAATACCAGAGGGGTGACAGAAGTTTTAAATTACTAGTGTTATGAAGTGAAATCAGTTTTATGCGTTTGTAACTTTTTGAGCCACTCTGATAAACTGAACTGCGCTAAAACTGACCGTGTTTCCGATGGATTGAGAATGGGAAGGGAAGAGACACCACATCGTTATCGTCATCATCATCATCCCTGCAGAGAATTCTGGGAGGGCCAGCAGGATGCATACAGCACGCACCATCACATTAGTTACTATGTCATAACGAATCACTCACTCTCACCACCAGCGCTTAAGACTAACCGTGTGTGTTTGGTTTTTTGTTTTTTTTTTCATTTAATGAACTCACTGCGCACCTTAATTTTGCACCCTGGTGTTGCGGCCACAGGCGGTCCATCTGCGGTCGGTGCATGGTAGTACAGTACACCCAAAATGACATGGTCTTACCTTTTTGTTTGTTTGTATGTTTGTTTGTTTGTTTGTTTTCTTGCTCGGCAAGAAATTCTGGTTTGCCGTATCACTGCAAAAAGTCAGCTAATTATTGGATTCACCGTCTCACTGATGGCTTAGTGAACGGTATGTTGAGTTTAGTCATATCACTACGATAACTAACTGTGAATGAAATTAAAAACAATCTTATTCTAGTAAGTTGAATTCAACAGACTTTAACACCAACCGACAGAGTCATGCTATTATGAAAGGAAAGAAAATCTAAAGGGCGCTAAAGATGACATGCTTTCTAATAAGCTATGTAGATTTCTTCATTATCATTAATATACATTTATTGTTAATTTATTATTAATTCCTTCCTCCGTTATTTATTTATGTTTTCCTCATTTATTTGTTTATTAATTTCTTCCTCATTTATTTATTTATTAATTTCTTCTTCAGTTTATTTATCTATCCAAAACCTATTCTTTCCTCATTTATTGATTTATTTATTCTTTCCTCATTTATTTATTCTTTTCTCATTTGTTAATTTATTTATTTATTCCTTCTTCATTTATTTATCTATTAATTCCTTCCTCATTTATTGATTTATTTAGTCTTTCCTCATATATTTATTTCTTCCTCATTTATTTATTTATTCATTTAACTATTTATTTATTTATTGGGCCATTACTTTACTATCCACATATCATGTTTATTTATTTTCCTGTTGTTAGAGTCGTGATGATAATTTTGTTTTTGTTTACAAAAATGTATATCATCGTCAGCACTTTCTCACACGAAGAAAAGCAAACGTGATTTTATTTGGCTACAATTCAACGAAGTATAAAAATAATATATATGTATCGTGTGTGTGTGTGTGAGAGAGAGAGAGAGAGGGAGAGAGAGGGAGAGAGAGAGAGGGGACGAGACGATCAGAGACGGACCGAGAGGGGCACAGAGAGAGAGAGAGACAGAGAGAGAGAGACACAAAGAGAGAGAGAGAGAGAGAGAGAGAGAGAGAGAGAGAGAGAGAGAGCGAGAAAATAGGAAAAGGAGAATGAAAAGGATGGATTATAGAAAGACAGGAATGTAGGAAGAAAGACACAGAGATTCCAAAACCGCAGACGGCAGAATTCACCAAGATGACATGGAAAAGCTACAAAAGAAACAAGATTGAGCACAAAACGAATTAATCTTTCCTCCTATCCAGCCCTTCCCCTCTCTCAAAATCTCCCTTCAATTAAAAAAAAAAGTATCACAAAGAAATTGTCAGAATATTTAGCCAATTTTATCGAACGACAGCCCAGAAGAACAACAGAGTAGCCCACCACTAATCTTGAGCCAGCTTGCGGGGCGCCATTTTGGCCAGCGCGTGCTCCATAGACGGCCGCCATCTTTGTTTAAAAACTCTTGAGCAAACGCAGAGCAGAAGCCAAAACCAATTTGCATAGAGGGAAAAGAAAAGAAGAAAACTACGGTAAATACCTTATTATTTGACGCATGCGGGTGGCAGGAGAGGTTTTTACTTGTGAGGTCTATTTTACATGTCAGATCTAATAAAGGTTGGCAGCCGACTTGGGCTTCACTGCATTTTTTTTATATTTTGGCTACATTTTTCTTTTTGGCCTTTGATTCTCTCTTCTTGTTGTAGCCAACGTATTTTTAGCCGCTTCCGTCTGTCTTTCGGAAGCGTATAGTCTTAATACGATACAACTGGTTTACAGTGGAACCTGCATAAGACAACCATTCTCTTTTCCTTAGAAGTGGCCGTCCTAGGCAAGTTTTATTTAGTCAACAAATAAAGCGTATTATATCTTCCTACATAGTTTCCTAGTCATTTACTTTGGTTGCAGGTTGACATCTGCCAAACAAAGGAGAAATTGAAAGGCCTCATGACTAAATACATTATACTTCATTGAACGTCGTGGTAAAAGAGACCCGCTACAAAACACGTTTTTGAAAAAAAAAAAGGCGACATTTAGACTAACTATGAAATATTGTTCTATTCTATGGTGCGGAAATTAGCAAATATGCTACATAATTCAACTGCCATCTAAGGTAAGTAGGATAAACTAAATATTTTTTTCAAACTGGTGGATAACGCGTTTTGCTAGGAAGGTCTTCAATTTTATGTTCAAATTAGAACGTAGTCTTGTTAACCCTATAATAGCTGGCGTCAAAATCATTGAACAGTCCTCACGATGGTTGAGACTAGCCATCTGACGGAAGCGTTATACAATGTTTTTTTTCCTCATCTTTGATACCCTATGAGCAAGGCGTGTCTCGATCGCTTTAGATGAATGGCTACCATAATGAAGTCAAATATATGGGTAAAAATGAATGGTAATCAACAAAACCCGGTCACCATAGCAAGTGGTGGCAATGTAAAATGGTCGCAACGTTAGATTCGCCTGTAGTGTAAAGATGTGAACTCTCCAGTCCGATGCGTCACATCACTTCACGGTATATTTTTATGTCATCTCATTCTCTTCGTTACTCGTACGAAGCTGATCCCATCGACTCCGGCACGGCACGACACGATTTGAAGCCATCGTACGAGGGAACAGAGATCCACATACGTCGCGATAAAAATTAATGTCGCACCGCGCCGAATCTGGTGTCTGGTTGCTGTTTCCTGTATAAACGCGGCAACTAATCATGAAATAAATATTATTAAATATATAAATATTAATGGTAGATTTATTCCCTTGAACTAACCATTTAACTGGTGTTGTCATGAGAATTGTTTTCGTAGTAAACTTGTCCTGGTATGAAAGGGAAACGAAAGAAAGAAGAAAAACGTCACAAGAGCGCATAACGAAAAAAGAAGAGAATGGTCATACGTTCTCTCCGGGCAATGAGATATTTGCATATTGAATACAAACTGACGACTTTGAACCTATCGTGCTCGTAATATTTGCATATATCGCCTGTGTTGACGTATAAGGAAATCATTTTCCGGGAGAAATTCCAAGGAGCTAAATCGTGCATAGCAGCATTTTTATTTCTAACAGCACAGTAGTTTTTCAAAAAATTTCACGAGTGAATGACTCATTTAAGGAGATTTTCAGAAGATTTTTGACTGCAAGGTATTTGTCTGAAATTTCAGTAGGGCGCAAACTCTACGTGTTTTACCGTGCGTTATTGTCATTTCAACTGGAAGTACCAAGACACATCGAGTGCAACTTGACCAAGCAACTCTCAGAAATCTTCCTGAGACGTAGGTTGAATTCGCTACCCGTGAGCAGCATCTTTAAGATTTCTTAAGAAAATAAAATCACTGTGTTTGACTGATTTGGCTCAAACACTCACCTGTCGTTAACGATAAACTTAGCTGAGGGTACATGTTTGATTGATGCGCGCCAGTCACAGTGAAGAAGGGTGCTCACCTACAGAGGTTTGTTGGAAATGTTACCTCTTTTGCCATCCTCAGAAGAGTGGCAACTATCTATGGTTTCAAATTTGTTAATGGGACGTTTGATCATGGCCTTGTATCGGAGGAGGATGTGGCAAGAATCAACGGTGATATGTATACTAATGAATGAGGCAAAGAATATATCAAGTACATTATAACAAACACCATTCGCAAGTCAGTGCATCATTATCTGTCCCTTCCACATTAGTCGCAACCATCTTGGCTTGCCTAGAGACTGATTCTTACTTTGCTAATGGAAAGGGTGTAGCTTACCCTTTCCTCAAATTGTAAGGACTAAACAAACGCGGCCCATCAGAACCGGCCTAAAAGTTTAGATTCATCATCTGCTTTTAAAATACCTGCAAGCATAAGAGCTACTGCAGACGGGTGAGTTTCTGAGCAAGGCTGAAAGGTGTCAGAAAGAATATAACCTCAAACATTCGACTCTAAACATCATCTTTTGCGGTTTGCCTTAAAATCCTTTTGGTGTAGCGCATTTTTGTGGCTTTTGGGTGAGACCAGTAACGATACCAATATGAACAATTTTCGTTGCCTAAGCCCGCGGACAAATGCGACCTCTCGTAGATCAGCAAATAAAAAACACCGAAAAGTCTAATTAACCATTTTTTTTTTTTTGGCTCCGTCCAGTTTGGACATTCATCAAACCCGGTAAATGTAAGCTACAGTCAGTCTCAGGACTCCAAAAGCTAGCAAGAATTGTAGCAGCCTGGTCGGTCCAAAAGCCAGCCAAATTACTCCACCAAAACTCGTAGGTTGTTCAGAAAGCCAGCCAAAATACGTGAACTGAGGTAGCCTAATCTCCAATAAAATGGCTTTACATTCCAGCGATCTAAAGATAACGGGGGACTACTCTAAATCCCTAAACACACACACGTCAGACTCGCGCTGTCTATAAAACCTTGCATAGACAGAGGGAAAACCCAGAAAAGACTGGTTATTTAGCGGTCGCCGAGAGATTAGGGACAGCCAACAAAGCTTCCGAGGCCAGTAATCATAAGCTACCGTCTTTTCAATATGGCCGTCGCGTCAAATGTCAGCCCGTCGTCGGCCATGTCAGGTGGTCGCGCCGCCTGGCGGCCATGCCTAGACAGGCCCCTGCACGCACGGCTCCTCTACCTATGAAAAGTCTCCGCTGACAACGTTACGAAATGCGGGGACAGTTTGTAGAAATAAGAGTTAGGAGTTCCCTCCCCTTGTCGCAGCGTTTATCCCGCTTTTTTAAAAACCACGGACGGGAGCAGGCAGAGATGTGGACAAAAGGATGTCGCGACATTTCAGGAGAACGATACCGTTTTTAGCCAATGAAATTTACTTTTACAAAGCCACCAGCCATTCATTGCTGGCTGTGTCCAATGAAAGTTAACGTCCCTTTGTGAATAGATAGTCTATAGAGCTTCTAAGCCCCGAAGTAAATGATTTTGTTTCGAAATCTGGTTCGGGAGTCTGGCATGGATAAAGACCCTCGTTTAAAGAGAACCTCAGGAATGTTAATCTCATACAGAGAAAGAAATGAATGACTCTTTAAAGGGACAATTTTGGTATGCCAATGTTATGGTTTACATGTATAACCCTAGATTACGTTAGCAACAGCACCTGTTCTATTATTCAACTTCGGCTGTATTGAAGGACTTATCTCACCAACTGTGAAAAAGTTCCTAGTTGTGCTAGCAACGACACTGCACTTGTTGTTTACTGTCGACAATTCTGGGCAATTCAAAACATAAAGCCTACAATACATGTAGAGCTCGATAAGGGTTCGAAAACACACTTTAAAAACGACTGTATACGCTGTCACTTCAAATCTCTCATACTCTTCAGTTAGCAAGGGAATAAAAAGACACGTAGGATGAAATCGATACTGGAGTCTTTACCTCTTTGTTCGATACTAATTAGCTACCATCGTCCACTGCCTCAGGGGTGACTGTCCTTCGGACTGCGGTTCTCTGAACATAATCACGGTGAAAAACAACAAGACAAGACTCCCACTTCGTCTTTTTCCGGTTGCGTATTTTGACAGACGTTTTCAAATGGATAATGCTTCCGCTGCAAGCTTTTGTGTGGCTGTTGAAATGTAGGCACTGTCATTACGTATTTTATAACCGCAGCCGTCGCCAGCGGTTGTCAAACGGGCGCATGTCTCGATGTCCACACATGTACGCGGACATCGCTGTCGGCTCTCATGTCAAAATACTGACTCCGTCTCCTAATACAGTACAATATTCGTTTCAGGCCGTCAAATTGGACGGGAGGGAAGATACTGTCCACGGTCCACGGTATAATTACAGTCGAAATTGATCTGACGCCCACCTGTAGATAAAGATCACCTGCTGAGGCGACCATGTCTTAGAAGCGATCGTTCACTTACCAAAATGCCATGTCTAAATGTTTAACAACGACACTGCAACCTATTCTCATGCGTCAAATAATATTAAAGAGACAAGGGATGGCTGTCACAGCCTAATAAGTTCATATTATTTTGTCATAAAATTTAAACCTCTCCCCCAGAGGTTTCTGAGAAAACGCTGCAGGAACGTCGGGATTTTCACCCTGCGCGTGCTGCCATTACTCGAGCTGGGTGACGTCAAAAAGTGAGATAGCCTTGCAGACTACTGATCCAGACAATTTGAGCATGAGTCTGCACCAGCTGTCTGCTAGCTTTTGTTGACTGAATGTCGACAGACTATTTAGAGAAGAAAAGTCGACTCCGCTTAATCGCAATCTGACTAATCGCAACTTCCACAATCGCAACGTTTTTCACATTACAAAATATTCCATTTCAGTTGTATAAAGACACTGGATAATTGCAGTTCCTTTCATCGCACGTTTTTCCATGCTCTCATGGAGTTGCCATCAAGCAGAGTTGACTGTACAGTCCATTTCCTTGCCCTGCTCTGCACCCTTAAATGCTGCAAGATGAGTATAGTAATACCTGGATTTTCCCTCCCAGTATCATAAAACTCTAATGCCAATGTAGTGTTGGTGCTAGACTAGTAGTATGGAAACGTTGAACTTAAAGATTTAATACTATTATAATTATAATTATTATTACTATTTTTACTATCATTATTTTTATTATCACTATCAATGTAATTATAATTGTTAACATCATCATCCCTAAGTACGCAGACAAAAACTGAGCCATCGCAAACGCTGCGCGCTAAGAACTTTCTTGAAAGTTTAAGTGGCTAAAGCAATAAATTACAGTGAACTCTACTAAATCGTTGCCTAGATAATGGCAACTTCAATTTCATCGCAACATTTAACAAATAAAAGACTGCTATATTCCTATATAAACGTCACTGGATAATTGCAACTCTGTCTATAGTCCCGAAGAGGTGGGAGTAAGCTGATTTGTATATCAGTCCGTTTGCTTAAAAAACGTTTGTGCGGACAAACAACTAAAAACTATAATGTTGCACTGTGCATCAATAGTAAGATTAGCCCTTCAGCTTGATTTTGGCAATGACCGACTAATCATCGATGCCTATTTGATGAGAAAATGCTTCTGAAATATAGACAGTCTTTTTTTTTTTTTGGCGAGGATTATGATTATCGGCCAGGAAGCCCCATGACATGAATTTTCTCAAGTGGGATACTCATAGGGACAATCAATAGGTGCCTACTGCACTACGTCAAAGTTGGCCAGATAGACGGCCGCAAGTACGGCCGGTTAAGCCACAAAGACCACAAACGTCTTAATGTCAATCTGGCAAGACAAAAGAGGACTCGTGTAAAGATTAACGTGTTGACACAGTTACGCCCCTTCCCTTGCTAGCTGTCATTTGTCATGTCTTTGACGACGAGCCGAAGTGAAATATTTCACGAGTCTTTTTGTTTGATTGCAAAAGGGAAGTCCCGTTCTGTTCATAAATAGATCAAGTTACGATTTGTTTGTAGGTTAAGCAAAGCGAATTTTGATTGGTTGATGACAAAGGCGAGAATCCATTGGTCAGTGAAGGAAGCAAATGCTGATTGGTGACATGATCACAGCATTAGGGTCTTACTGAGCTGTCCAGCCAGGTGTGGCTAGATAGGGGACCATTTTTATCTTGGAGGCTATCTCTCCTCCCACCACACCCCACACATTTATCAAAGACAACAGTCTAGTCCAGACTTTTCGGCCATCAGGGCCACCTTGTCCTAGCTGACGATTAGTAACATCAAGCAAGAAAGTCTAGACTTCCTTGATCTGAAGGCTTGTCCATATCGATGATTCAGAAAAGGAAGATTGTAATCCATTTAATCACAATTGGAATACGGAAACGTATCCTTTCTTCGAATGAGATTGCCATGACTCAGCAGAGAATTTCTAAAATTTATAATGGGCATATACAGTCTGCTCTGTGAACATAGCTTAGCATGGCTTGCGGTCACGGGCTAATACACTGTTGTCAAAAAAGGTCATAATATGTTGAAGCTATGTTTAAATACTCTTACTGCATTTATATCATAAAGAACGAAAAGTCAAAAAAAACCTAACTGACACAAAATCAACACCGCACATTCTCACTCCGTTGGGGAATTCTATGCAAAAGTCCAGCTTTTGTATCCGTGGAACGATCGCATATAATGTGTGTTCAGTATGAGCCAATTTCGCCTACAGTATGACTGATATTGTAACTCATGTTTATGACCTGACTCGATAAAGAAGTCGAGATTGATAAGGAAATGAAACTGAGAGCAAGCAAAAAAACCCCAAAAAACTATACGATATAGAAAGAAAAAGAAAAGCTTTTGATATGAACATATATTTTTTTAAAGCAACTAAATTTTATCTTAATTTAAGTAAACTCATGCAAAACTTACTCCCCAAAAATAGCATTGTTTCTTGAAATTAATTTTTTTCACTAGGCAGCAATCCCTTAACTGTGTGAAAATGCATTTAACCTACCAAAAGATTTCGATGCTGTTCATTATTCCATAACATTTGCAACATACCTGAAAGACAGCCACACTGCAAGTAATCAACAAAACTGTCTTGCAAGCCATTTGAAAGAGGGAAAAACTTCCACTTATCGTCATGATAAAAAATTGAGGTGCTAGGTTATCGACAAAAGGTGACCTAACAATGTGCAAAAAAAGTGTCTCGGTATCAGTTTTTATTAGTAAGCTTATAGTTTAAATTACTGATGGTGTGTTTTCTTACATTCACTTTTTAATCGAGCAAGGGAAAGAATAAAAATTATTACATGTGACAGGATGCCAACTTGAGCGTAGACAGCCAGCACGGCGCCTGAGAATGACCTTTTGATCCAAAGACGTCTTCGTCATTCTGTTTGTCTTACTGTCTCTAGTATCAAATGTACCATAAACCAGACTCTGACGAAGGTAAAAACAAATCAAGGCAGATATTCTTGTGGATACGGGGCTCTAAAATAACGATCCACTCGCACCCCACCCCTCGCTACGCCCACACGTCTGTAGAAAAGTACTGCAGGCGCCGGAAAGGAGCATGAAGGAATTCTAGGCGCAAGAAGGCGCTGGAACAAGAGGTGAGAGAATGCATATTGAAGTGCACTCTGACCAGACGTTTTTATCTTTTTATGACTGTGTAAAATAGAGCAGGTCTATAAAAGATGCAGCCAGTCACAATTTATGCGTTACGCGGCGACTGAGAATTTATCCGCCTTTTGTGAGAGGTAATGTCCCATCATCACTGACTTCCTTCTTGAAAGGGAGGGAAGCGAATTCAAAAGAGAAAAAAGTAGGTCAAATCCAGTCTCGATGATTTGTTATTGGTTGAAGTTTTGTTAGATTAGATCGAGTCTCTAAGATTGTCATCAGACCGGCATGAAATTTTAAACGAAGTGATACCAAAATGTGCAAATTAAATATTTAAAAAAAAAAAAGAATCCTTTAAGGATTTTAGTACGGATCAAATTTCACCTTCTCCTTCTCCCCCGCCCCAAATCTTTTCCTCTCTAAAGTAATAGCATAACATTAAGTTCATTCCACATTTGCTTAATCTTTTTTTTTTTGGGGGGGGGGGGGGNGGGGGGGGGGAGGGGTGGATGCTTTGAATGGTTTCTACTACTCTGATATTCCAATCATTGTTTAAACTATCTAAAAAAAAACAACAACTTTGTTTTGATGTTGTATTCCCAGTTTTTAAAGCTAACCCACATCTACCTCATTATCTTTCCTTGGGCAACGAGTTCAGAGTGTTGAATTTCTCAAAACTTCAAAAAGTGACTCAGGCAAATGTGGAATGAACATGAAAACACGTCACACCATCATCACACCAGGAAATGAGCGGAAATAGACTCCAACACGAATCGACGCCATGTTCTCTGTGAATGTTATGACGTAGCCAACATGGAGTGTCGTGTAACATGAGAGAACGTGTATCTGCAGTGTCGTGTAATATAACATTACANAAAAAAACAACAACTTTGTTTTGATGTTGTATTTCCAGTTTTTAAAGCCAACCCACATCTACCTCATTATCTTTCCTTGGGCAACGAGTTCAGAGTGTTAAATTTCTCAGAACTTCAAAAAGTGACTCAGGCAAATGTGGAATGAGCATAAAGACACGTCATACCATTATCACACCAGGAAATGAGCGGAAATAGACTCCAAAACACGAATCGACGCCATGTTCTCTGTGAATGTTATGACGTAGCCAACATGGAGTGTCGTGTAACATGAGAGAACGTGTAGCTGCAGTGTCGTGTAATATAACATTACATGTATCTTCACCTCAGATGTCGACAGTGTTAATGTACAAAGTCGTATTTCACAAATTGGATATATCAGATAATATATATATATTTAATATTATGGTAACATAAGGTTCAGAATTTTGGGTCGTTTCTGCTACCATACCCAAATTTTGTGAAAGCTCAAAAAAAAACCAACAACAAAAAACACAGATAAATTTAACGGAAATTGGCGTCTCTTCATGCCAATGACAAAAAAACTGTACACGATCCCCTTACTCTGTAAAACTTCAACTATGTGAAATGCGACTGTATACTTCATCATGTGCTATAATTCTGTCTCCTGTTCGCTCAAGCCGCCAACTGCACGTCATTGGATTTATGACAAAATATACGCAGCTTCTCCTTTCTTTTATGTGAGCCCAAATTAACCTTCTTACTCACATTTCCCCACGAGGTTAAAGCTATAACATCCGATCGTTACCGTCTTGAGGCAAGCCCGTCGCCGCCCCCCTCCCAACCCTAGAGATGACTGTGGACCTTGTCTCCATTCAGGTGGATTTGCCTTGATATTTCAAATACGAGACATTTTAAATAATAATAGTAATAATAATAATACTAATAATAATAATCATAATGCGGTTTAAAAGTCTCGTATCCAGGCTGGTGCCCGCTCACGCGACTTCACACTATTATTACCCCGGCAGGCCAGATCACTCTGGGACTTTCTCAACTCCCTGGGTAGCGTATAATGCCGCTGCCATTTACAGGCGCTGATCATTGGCACTCTGACAATATCTTTCATATCAATTTTCTTTCCCTTAACATGCAGAGGAACGGTAAATTAGTGATCTGTGATGTGTTTAAGAAGTATGACATGTTTTACTTGTGAATTTCGGGAAGTAGCATTTAGATGTGAAATGTATAGTTGATTCATATTAGGACATCATGCATCACTTCTCCTTTTATATCCCGGGCAGGTCTCTAAGGTGCCCTCTATTATTTTTTATTTGTTTGAGGTGACAATTTGCTCAGTGTTAACATGCTCTTCTTCCGGCGGTGCAGTTACTTGTCAGATCAAAGCAGGAAGAAGACAAGTTGTTCCTGGAAAAAAAAATACATTTCAGCTGAAGTTTTAATAACTTTCATCCTAAGTTCATGATATGTGGGTTGCGAGCCTCATCTGCCCACGGCATTATTTCTTGTTTCGTTGCGATGTATGCAAGTCGTTTCGTCTGCATTTTAAAAAATATAATATGAAGTCATGACAGATTTGGAGACTGATAAATTTGGTCAGTTTCGGAAAATGATCAGCTGATAGCAACGGTCACGTGATCTATGCAGTCATTAATTGGTAGGTCGATATATCGCATTTTAAACATGGAGTTTGATGAATTATCTGGAATCTTTCTTTGACATCACACTGGCCTAGAATTGAGAACTTGCGCATTAAGGATGGGATCTCTTACCATCGTAAAGGTATCATGAACTTTGCATGTTGAGCCCTACTAAGGATGTATTCAGCACCAATGCACTAATGCAGGTCTTACGATGGTAAGAGATCCCACCGTTCATCGCGAGCTCTCAAATAATAATATTCCATGAGCCTAGTTCTGCCGGTTACATCACTAAGACTCATGATCGCTCCTCGAGTGAAAAATGCCTAATTGCAATAGAACTGGAAGACCCCTAACCAGGCAGGCACAAAAAGCTAAGGATGTGGTCTGCAATATTGTTTGTCGGGATCTTTTTTGTTTTTGTTTTTGTGGTTGGTTTTGTACGTTTTGCACAAGTTTTGCAGCTCTCGATTAGGACGCAACCATTCTGTCCCATATCACATCCGCCCCATCAATGAAAATGTAACCACTTCCACGTTCAGCACGCTATGATGGAGAATCTTGTCCACCGGTGATGGGCAACACTATCGTGTTGTGAGCTGTTCAAACAGTCCTCTTGCTCACTGCCATCAAATGGGATCTTGGCGTTTGTATGACATTATATCCTAGACATAGATTGCTTGAAGATGTTTACAGGAAATGTGAGAAAATGTTCTTGTAATTCATACTGGCTTTTTTTTTCTTTTCTTTTTCACTTTTATGCCTACGTTACCGTGATCATTACAAAATCCCCATGAACGTTCAAAGTATAGGTTGGGTTCCAACATAGAGGAACACATCCATACAGAGTTTAATAGTTCTTTTGCGTTTCGGATCTATGGGAGATTAAAATATTGGACTTGGTTTTGCGCACTGTATGTTAGCTACAAATAAATTGCTTATGGGTGAAATAAGCTATGCTTTATTTTGTTACAGTAAGTCAGTGGATTAGATTCATTTTCCCCGACATGAATAGCATGCCAGTCTGACGAACATTCGAATAAATCCTGTGATAAGGACTCTGGAGTTAAAATATTCTCACGGTGTGCACAGAAATACGATGAACAAAGAAGAAACTGACAACGCAATCAACAAGAACATCACGAACCACACAACAAGAACAACAACAAGAACAACAACAAGAACAACAACAACAACAACAACAACAACATCAACTACAACAACAACAACAACAACTACAACAACAATTCCATCAACCAACAACAAAAATACATGTTTACCCTGCATATACACGTGATGCATGGATCATCTGTGATTCCTTGAATCTGGACCATCTCGCCCTCGTTTTCACACTTGGTTACAGTTCCTGGAAAGAGACGAACAAATATGACATTAGATAAACATTAGGTCAACAGCAATGGATGACAATAGGTTACTCTATGGGTAAATGATTTAGAAATAGGGTTAAGGTTCATTTGAATGAATGCAAGAATCAAACGTATGCGTTGGGTACGTGTCATAAGTTATTATAGACTGGCTGTCACCCAAGCAAGTATACGTAAATGTTGGGTCAAACATATACATGCAAGAAAGTAAGGGTCATTCTTACATTTCGTTATCCATTTCTGGATAAACTTTCTCGTTAAACGAAACCTCAACTTCAAAGTGGTTTTAGTGATGAATTTAATTATTTTTGCTCTAACATGGCATCCACAGTAAAAATAATATATGAAATCAAACTTCAGAGGCCAGACTCAGACATGAGGCAAATTTAATATACTGTAAAAGCGACGTTGTTGTCGTTGTTGTTGTTGTTGTTGTCGTAGTTGTTGTTGTTGTCGTAGTTGTTGTTCTTGCTGTACTATGCATATAAATCATCGGTACGAAACAGTATCGCCAGTTGGACCATTGTAGTGCCGTATTTTGTCACTCTAGATTTACTCTATACTTCTGCACTCATACACGTGCATATATGAGAAATATATAACTTACGGTTCGCAAAAATTAGATCTTCGCAAAAAAAAACCCAAACCCAAAACATTTCTACCTTTGTGCAAAATATGAGATCCTAACTAAAAAAAAACAAAAAACCCTTCAATAATATATATACTTCACATAGAAAAGAATATTTGCAATGTGACACTTCTATAATAAATATATCGTACAGAAAAAGAAACTTTGCAGAGAGTCGGTTAAATTTCCATAACGCCGCGTTCAAGGCCGTGGGTTTCTACTACATCATGTGTATTCTCCGTTCCAATCCCAGCACACCTGCGCCATAATTAGGATGTAACAGTAGAGACATAATGACACATCATCGTTGAGAAATGAATGCTCCTTTACATAATGGCCACATATCAAGTTCAGATTCTATTACAGCTCGCGGTGTTAAGTTGGTAATGAGATCTAAGTTATCAGATGATGTATAAAGGGCAGAGGCGGCGCTGGTGAGGGACTTGTGCGGGTGAGGGTTTAGAGGGAGGCTGAGGGACACCTTAAGAATGGTATAGTTGTAGCAGTAGTAGTAGTAGTTAGTAGTAGTAGTAGGAGGAGGAGCAACAGCAGCAGCAGCAACAGCAGCAGCAGCGGCAGCAGCAGCAGCAACAGTACTAATAGCAAGTAGTTGAAGTGGTCGCTGTAGGAAGTAGTAGAAATATCAGTAGTAGTAAACTCAGTTGCTATGTGTCACATTTATGTCCCAGACAATATCATGGGTATATAACCATGGATAAACACAAAAGACAAGAAAAATAATGGCGGTTCACTGCACAAACACTGAGATTTGATATTAAATGATCTTACAAACATAAAGAAATGGAAAAAGGGATCAAATCAAGAGCAGAAAAAAAGACGAGAGAAAACATGGCCCAAAAAATATACTTATTAGCATAATGATATTGTATAAATATCGCAAATTTCGATTCAATCTTTATTACTCCATTGTTTGTAAGACATGAATATATCAAAGAAGAAAAGATGTGGAGACAGAAGAAGAAATCATGAGATAACAACACAAATAGGCACTCGGATCCTGGCAGGACATTTCTACAGCAGCACCAGCACCAGCATCAGTAGCAACAGCAGCAGCAGCAACAGCAGCAGCATCAGTAGCAGCAGCAGCAGTACCAGCACCAGCACCATCAGTAGCAACAGCAGCAGCAGGAAATATAGAAGTGATAAAAATAGAAGGAGTAGGAATGGTCGAAGTCTTCAGNCAGCAGCAGTACAAGCAGCAGCAGCAGCAATAGCACCAACAGCAGCAGTACAAGCAGCAGCAGCAGCAATAGCACCAACAGCAGCAGTACCAGCACCAGCACCATCAGTAGCACCAGCAGCAGCAGGAAATATAGAAGTGATAAAAGTAGAAGGAGTAGGAATGGTAGAAGTCTTCAGAACAGTCGAACTCCTAATTTCCGTCCCAAAACCTCCCCCCCCCCCCCCCCCCCNCTTTATGTGAGCAGCTCTGTCACCTGCTCACCCCCTCTCGTCACCTTTCAAGAAATTCAAACCTCACCAACAAGAATAATCAACCAACTTTCACCATGTGACAGCGCTGCACGGGGGACCTCCACAGATTTGAACCCAAAACCTTTTGATATTAAGTCAGCCCGACACCCCACTGAGTCATTCGCCCCCTCCGCGTGTTTTATCTGTGTAATCAAAACCAGCCTGCATGTTATTCTTGTGCGCTGAAGTCGGCTATTACCAGCAGGGTGCAAACACTTTTCTCTATTATAAGCTTGTAAGGAGATATTATAATGCTAATCTATCTTGTAAGACATATCTGGGGGATCTCTGGGACATTGAGGAGGTGTCTGTGGAAGACAAGTTAAACGTCCCGGTTAAGAGTTCCGTCTGACTTCGTCTAATGAGAAAACGCTGTCAATCATGTAAAGAAGATTTGCTGCGTTTTTAGGGGTCGCTGCTTTTTTTTGTTTTTTTTGTTTCTGGTGTGCAGATTTCAAATGGACAAAAAGAGTGTGCACTTTTAAATAGTTACTGTAAAAGCATAAACTGGCTATGGAGTGGAGAAACAGGGCTTGATTTCAACTTAACAGACTTGAATGGTAGGAAAACAAAGCTGTTATAATAATGATGTATACTGTAATTTATTGTCTACACCTGAAGAAGGACGCCAGTCCGAAAATTTGTGCATTAAATTTGTTAAATTTATTATAGTTTTCTTGCTTTACTTATTTAGATCCAGTGCGGATAAATGTTTTGCAAAATAATGATGTATGATAACAATATTACAATAACAATTATAACGTTTTTTAGTATTACATATAGGTTGGAAAAATCATTGCCCACTTAGATAATAGTAGGTGTAAATCACTCATTTATAGATAAACTTTCAAGGTGTTATGGATGTAAGTTCAATGTGTTTACTGAGTGAGAGGAGTTAAAATTTGAAGTAATATTTTTTCCCTGCTCAGTGCCCAGTAAGCTCAAAATCATGAAGGTCTTGGTGTCTGTCTCTGGGTATCAAAATTTTCAGAACGAGTGAAAAAATGTGTGTTCAAAATACCTAGACTCATTTCGCACTAATAAGATGCAGTGAGTGAGGGCGAAAGAGAAAGGTGGATTTGGGTGAAACACCCCCAATATTAATATGTTTGAAAACTTGCGCCTTAACAGTGCAATTACTATGAAATTATATTAACTCTGCATGTTGAACGCAACTAAGGGTACATTCAGCAACGATAGACTAAGAGATCCCATCGTTCTTGCGCAAGCTCTCAGGTAATCTAGAACTTCACGACCGGGTGCTTCAAGCACTGGAATTCGTAATGAAATTAATTTCCGATCCATGCGTGCCTTCAAAGTGCTTTGTATCATAAAAAAAGGTCACAGCATCACATGAATTTCGCCTTTAATAATTATGCAAGCATGAGGAGAAGATTATGATAAACAAGTTTATTTCTGACAACAGTATAGAGTTACCGCTGATAAGGAAGGCGGAAGCAGTAAACGTTTTTTCGTGGTAAGATGGATGCGCACCAGACACTGATTTGGTTAAATTATAGGCGATTGTACTCTGCGTGTGTGTGTGTGTGTGTGTGTGTGTGTGTGTGTGTGTGTGATGGATGGAGGTAGATGCCATCTGTAGATAAATTTCGACTCATGTAATTCAGATAACAGCTTGATGAATGACTGCTTTAATAATATGCATGAGCTATCATTAATCCAAGACATCATTCCTCTGGCACCCGAATTTCCCGACTATGGACAACATCAGACTATCGTTCACGTAACTCTTTAGAGTTCAACTTTTTTGTCCTGCAAATGACAAAATGTTGGCACGCTTTACGACTTACATTTTGAAACAGTCTGCAAGCTCTGACTGGTGACGTTACTATGACCACCTAGAATAGTGTTCCTCCTGATCGTGCAGTGGCCGTATGCATAATCCATACGTTAATTAACGTGTTGCGTTAACTCCAGTGAACACTGATAAAGTTTTGGGAGTTTCCCGTGGTTACCGCAGTGCGTTAACCAACGTAAGGATTATGCATACGGACACAGGTCATACACTTGCTTGACGACAGCATCCTTTTCGGTAGGGCGAAACTAGCGAAAGGCCCGCCGTCGACAGTATCGTCCAAATTTCGAAAATCACATGACCGTTTTCATCTTATTTCGAAGGGATCCACATAATATCGTTGATGTTTTTGGGAATTCCCGTAGTTACTGCAAGCGTGCAAAGGTAATCAGCAATGTGGATACGGCCCCTGGTTTATATCTATACAAACATTTTCATGTCTTCAGGAATCTGCGTTCCCAAGTGATAAAGTTCTGCTATTTAATTACCTCAGAACTACTGTACAGGTCATGATTACTTTCGGTAGATGGATTATTAAAAGGTCAAAATTAATATTGAAAACACTTCAGATTCATTTATAAAATACCCTGCAACAACTATTATTAATATACAATGATATTAATGTAATTTATCTGTAGAAACTCTTAGAATGTTTATCCTAAGCCTACGGTGATTGATAAGTTTCTTCCTACCTTCAACACGCTACGAAAATTACGAGTCATAATTGAATATGAATATATTACAAAGAACATCATACATTTATCAACCACGTTATTACGAAGACTTTTTCCAAGTGCAAGGATGCCAAATATATAACACACTGCAGCACTGCAGTAGTGCACTTTCACTGTGAAATGGTTTATCTTTCCAGTTAGGTGGTTTCCCTTGAATACCACGGACAAAGCTAGTGCCTCCGTGTATTTTGGGTGTCCCCAGTGTAGAAAATAAGATTTAAATCACAGTCATCGCACAGAGATTATAGTGTAATCCAGTTCTATTGTGGAAGGCGTTGAGGAAAACCAAGATGAACGATAATTTCACATCAAAGATCTTCATTAGATCACAGCCTCTCACTTCATTCAACGAACGAATCCTTTTATAGCCAAGGGCATAACTAACCCTTGCTATTTATTACCCCCGTCTTTTAGGGAAATAAAGAGGGTTTTTTTTTTGTTTTCCTTTCTGTGGAATTTAATCAGCATTTTTCATAAGCTCTTTGTGATGACGGTTCCCGTCTCTTCGAGGAAAAAAAAAAGGTACGAAAAAAATTCTCCAATTCTAAGCTGATATGGGCCATTAAAAATTATTTTACGAAACAGTCTTAAGATGGATATTTAGAGTTTGCGTTTCGATAAGGAATCGAAATTTCTGACTGTCGAAGGTATCGATATTTAGAAACGATTCTACCCATCTTTAAGTCTCACATAAATTAAAATATCACATTCTACTTTTGGAGGGAAGGGGTGAGGATGGGAAGCGAGAGGAACGAGGTAGGGTGGAGGGGGTTGAGTGTTTGAGGATAGGAGACAGGGAGAAGAATGAAAGCCCATTATGCCCGTCAGTGCTGTCCTCAGCACAAGAAACTAGTAATAACTAACTTCTTATATTTCAACATTAATCATCAGCAAGAGACGTTATCGTTAAATAGAATCTACACTGGCCTGTCAGGCCAAAGATATGGTGTGTGCCCACACTTTGTAATCACTCTCGGTTTACCTTTGATTAAAGCGAGGACAAGACAAGCAGAATTCATAGATGTATTATACCCCCAGGAGCATCAAGACATTTGGAGCACACTTTATAATGAAGGCGGCGACAACTCCGGTGCTTTAGTATCTTATACCATGGCATCAGGACGAAAGGTGTAAAGTAAAGTAAAGTAAAGTAAAGTAAAGTAAAGTAAAGTAAAGTAAAGTAAAGTAAAGTAAAGTGAAGTGAAGTGAAGTGAAGTGAAGTGAAGTGAAGTGAAGTGAAGTGAAGTGAAGTGAAGTGAAGTGAAGTACAGTACAGTACAGTACAGTACAGTGGAGTGGAGTGGAGTGGAGTGGAGTGGAGTGAAGTGAAGTGAAGTGAAGTGAAGTGAAGTGAAGTGAAGTGAAGTGAAGTGAAGTTGTTAACACCCGGGAAACTATACCCTCAACGAAGATGCCAAAGACAATGGGAGAAAAGAAATGACAATCTGGATGGACTAGCAAGTGGGATAGATGCACATTGCACCGGAGGACTTGATGTGGACAGCTGACAGACAAAGGTGAAGGTCTGTGACCACTTACGTCAGGCGAGGCAGGTTAAGACCTTTGTTAAAAAGCAGTTTTGAGAAGCAAGACGGAAAGTTTTTGCTTCTTGTGGTTGACAGGAAAATAGTAGGTGATGTATTCAAAAACACAATTTGTCTTTGCATGCTTTGATGAGAGTCTCTTCCCAAACTCCTCTTTCTTTCTTTGTGTGACCTTGTCAGTTGAAAATCACCTAGAAATGAATTCAGAGTGTCCTTTGCCTCTGTTTTGGTAACTACTAACATTCAATATGATGTTGACACAGTTGCCACACACAGTATTACAATTCAAAGCAATCAAATATCGCTGGCTCAATTTTGCCAACTTTGGTGTTTGTTAGAGAAAGAAGGATATACAGACAATAGAAGAAGCTGACGATAAAGAAAAGGGTTTAAGACTAGAGGGAAGGAGGGAGTGAGGAATGGAGAATCACCAACTTTTAATAGTTTTCAACGTTGCCCAGTATAATTCACCTTGGGCGCTGTAATTTCGCGCAATATTATAAGATGATTGCAATATCGTAAATAAAGTCTCGCTGCAACATCATCATTGTTTAACTGCTGCACTCACTTAAGGCTGTGGGTTTTCCTTCACAAAATATATTTTCAGAAAATGAGAATTGAGCAAGCAGGCTGGAAAAAAAAAAGAAAAGAAGAAAAAACTAATTAAATCCCCACAAAGTACATTTCTTTGACGTCTAATATTTAAAGAATGACTCATTAAGTACTGTCGCATACCTTACCTTTTAGCAGACGCAGCTGCAAAGAAAGAAAGACAGCTTGCATGATGCTGGTTAAAATCTACGCGTGCTATACTTTTTTAATGCATACCATGGTAAAGCACTGAATATGGATTTTCTCACCCATAATCCCTGTCTAATTGAAGAGATAATAAAACGTAGGTTTGAAACTAAAAGCACAGGTTTGAATCACTTACTAGTCTTGGTGAGTTGAATCAATGCGTTTAAAATTTGAACTGCTGATGACCAGAAACTCTTATGAGTTCTACGACATAATGAAAACAGTCTACTTGGCAACGTTGAAAACCATTAAACGTTGGTGATTCACTATTCCTCCCTCCCCCCTTCCCTCTTTTATTGAGTTGTGGATATTATAAACACTCTGACATAAACCTTGCCACGATTTGGAGACAGAAGAAACGAAAAATGACCTAAATAATAGTTTAACAATTAAAAAAAGGTCTCCGTACAAGAAGTTAAATGTTCCCCATGAAGATGAATGAAGTGTTTTTAAACAAGCCCCTGTTATTAGATCTATGCTCTCAGTTTCGGCGAGGCAAAATAATTTGGAAGTAGGCGGAGTTCCTACAAAAACTAAGGGCAAACATATTATAATATTGTATTACTTACATTATAAGCTCTTTGACCACAGGTAGAAAATTAGTGCTTTGGTAATGTGGCACAAATATGATTTCATTCAGATCTTTGCACCGATATGATAGGATGAACGGTGCAACCATCAATTATAAAGATTGGATCACTTTGATGTCGCTCAATCAAAGCTTAGCATCATATGTTTAAGTTTTCCAACCAAAAAAAAAATTTAATAATTGAATGCACGTTCCATGAAAGAGTGTCTTCAAGGATAATAGTCTACAATCGGGGTCATAACATTATTGATTGCTATTCAGGTGCACCCCTATACACTCATCACTTACGGCTGCATAGTACATTAACCGAGTCAGACAAGCGAAAATGAGATCCATTTTTCTACATCCTATAGATCTACCGGCGTTGTTTTTTTTTTTTACATGCACATTTTTTTTGGTCTTCCGCTCACCATTAGCCTCATCACCAGATTATGTTTTTCAAACAAGGTTTAGAAATAAGTTTCGACTTAAAATGACAACAGAAGCCAGGGGTTTCGAAATTTAACTTTCGTCGAAAACAATTTGTCTTTTGGCTACAAATTCTCACCACAATGGACTATGCCCCTGAAATTACTGTCGTTATTAGTCGTAGCATATGGGCCATCTATTTTTTTTTAAAATTTGTACGGTCATTTGTACCTAGAACACCTGAGCTCAATAAAGTTTTTGTTATTGTTGATATCCGGGTAACCGTCCTAGGGGCGGCTCTTGCTTCCGACATAAAGTTGAATTAGTAATTTTTTTTCTCGTAAGGTACAGACTTACATGTACATGTACTGTGATTTTGCTTCTTCTCGCTTCTTCTCTCAGAAATTGTTAAGTGGGCATTGCCCATGTTGCCCAAAGAGCAGAGCCGTCACTGATCCGACCTGTGTTTGTAAAGATGGGAACAGAAACAAAAGCGCGCTCACAGTTTGTGACATCTATTTGAGGGGCAAATCACTCATTGTGTACTCCCCTTTTTTGGGGCCCTACAAGCCAGTGTTAGGGTGTAGAAATATGTATAATGACCTGTGACCTAAATAAAGCATCCAATTTTAAAGTTTCAGGTACAATTTGAGCCTTCTAGATTAAAAAAAAACAAATGTAGACTAGGCCTATGTATTCGCACGCGGTCAAAACAAGCCAAATGAAAAATTGGGGACCAAATCAGGATTTGAGGTGACCTATTTCAAAAGACATTTGTGAAAAATTTGGGCGTTGACCACCCTTTTTCTTCCCGTTAAAAGATCGGGCAAAAGAAGTACTTTAATCTCCATTGAAGAAATTTCCCGAAATCACAGTGGTCTATGTAGAATAACACAAAATGTTAATAGGGCCAAAAGAAGAAAAAACAAGAGGTGTCAAAGACCCCACCAGGCAGGGAGCGCGTGAGTCTTCATGCACTCAAAGGTCTAGACGCACCAAGTCTACAGACTCACGTGTACTTCCTCATCTTCCATCCGCTCGGCAATTTTTAAGATCCGTGAGTGTGGACGATAAGGCATGAGCACACATACCACTCACGTACAAAATAGATAACTGGGACTTTGCGCACAGTTGGCCAAGTCATGTGTACACTCCCTCTAGTCTACATTACATTACATATAGGTTCACTGACACCCTTTTTCATTTGGATCCATTCACTCGCACTCTCGCTTTTAACAGCACACTGCAAATTAAAATTGACTATTCGACATAGCTTTACATCACATTGGATATTTATTATTCGACATCCTTTTATTCAGAATCCGTTCATCTGCATGCTCGCTTTTACATCACTTTGCACACATATTCACTGACAGCTTTTTAATCAGAATTTGTTCAGTCACACTCTCGCAACATCCAAACATTTCTTTTTTTTTTTTTGGTATTTCATAAATGGAACAGGATCTAAAAAGACGTCAAGAACACACATAACTACTTAAGTACATTCTCTGCATTGTCGGAATGTTTCCACTTCCTTGGTGATTCCATCTAAAAGGAAAAGACTACACAATTACAACAGTTACGAACGTAGAAACACATACTTGGTACAAGTCCCTTCCTCCTTCGGTGCGGAATTTAAGCTGCTACTGACAGTTACAAGATTAATTTGAAATTAAAAGAAATATACACTTACTTGTACAGACATTCAGACTACGTTTGTAGACAAGCTCCTTGATCTTAATGATGTTATTACTACAAAAACACGTCGCTCTCCTTTGATGCAGTACTCGTGTATCTCTTACTTTAACCAGAGCAGACTGTTGCACTCTTTAATTAAGTGTGTCTCGCACCATAAGAGTTAACACCAAATTCTTTCAAAAATGCATCAAGGTGCAGACCCATAGAAAAGTCCGGGGTTGTAAAAGGCTGAAAATCGAAGCATCAGCTGCAGCAGGGGCGTGACGTTGGTCTCAGATTAATGAGGCAATTTGGTACAGTCGGTCGGTTTGATCGGATGATAACGATTATACAATAAACTCCGCTTAATTGCGATTCATCGGGAGCATGAAAAAATTTCGATTAAAAGGATTATCCGATGACTTTACAAATAAAATAATATTTTTATTGCATGCAAATGTTGCGATTAAGCTAAAGTTGCAATTAGCCGTATTGCAATTAAGCAGAGTAGGCTGCACTTATTAAAGAAGACTGCACCGTCCTACAGAACATATTAAATCATACAATACCCTATTATTCCAATAAAACAGTCTTTCAAGTGTCTGTAATAATGATATAATGCCTCTGCTGGCCCCAGACAACCCACAGGGTTATATTATCCAAAGTCCGAATTGTTACTACCACTGCACGCGTGGCGGTCATAAGCTTACGTCAAATACGTTCTTGCCACATGACCAAGCGGTCTACCCAGTGCTCTGTGGACGGGTGATAGCATGTTGGTATCAATGTTTTAATTCCTCTGTGAACATAGATATGCCAAACAAAACCATGCTAAGGCAATAAAAATGCAGAATACTTTTTCTGGTTTACACTATCAAACTTTACGTTTGAATTTGGAATACCAGAACCTTAATTAAAAGCAGAATAATACTTTGTCAGGTAGAGGTGTCTGTAGTGCTGGAACGTAAGTGACGTCAGCGTTTTTGCCACAGCCTTCTGCTTATCGGGGAAGGGGAATAATTCTGGACGCAAGGGCCAAACCCGGTAACTCTATCTCACCTTATTGCATCATATTACAAACGCGCACGGTAACAGAACGATGCTCTTTCTTCGCAAAATTGACTCGGTGGACACCATAGATAATTTTAAGAGAGAAAAAGTATTGAAAAATGGAAAATTAATTTCGAGGTGCGTGTCCTACTTTAAGTAATTCGCATATCGGATCAAATCAAGCGGTAGCTTTTTCACCTCCCATGATTTGTTTCTTCCTTCTAAATTTCTGCTCAAGCTGTGGGCAGTCCAAGATGAAAACATCTCCCTGTCCTCGGAGGGAACTGAAAAAAATCTTGGAGTGAAGGTGTGGAGCACCCTTAATGCCCCCATGATTGCAGCAATTCTGTTAAAGCCCCGTAAGTGCATTGAATGAAGAAAAATACATACGGGCTTTAAAAAGAATGGCAACGAATATATCGGCATACATAAGCCGTATTTTTGGCATAAAACGAAGTGACAGGTTGGCCAAGTTCCCCTCTTAAAGTCAGTACACCCTTCCCAAAAAACAACCTCCTCATCACTTCTGAAACCATAATACTACCACCACCCATGACGACCTCAGCAAACACAGCGCCAGCATCAACAGCATTGTTCCATACACCATCCCGATAAGGAGCAAGTTTCCCTTTTGTCTCCATAATTCCTAACGACTAGCACTTGTTAACATGATGGAGCGGGTCGCACCGGTGTAACCCGTTAAAAAAGATACCTAGCTATAAAATATCCCCCCAGCCTTTTGATTTCAGCTCACAGGTACTCTCAGAACTCATATTTTATTCGCCCTCAAACACACCGAGCTGTCATAAGTCATAATCGTTATGTGATTTCTAAGAAAAGAGAGGTTTAACGCGATGTGTACATCTGGGGCACGCTGATTAAGCGAAAGCTTCGCGGTACGTATTCCGTCCGTGTGGAAACAGAATCGTGTGGGATCTTTTATTGGCATGAAAAGACACAGTTCCCAGTTAAGTTGTTGCATCATTTGAAAACTTGCACATTAACGATGGGATCTCTTACCATCGTAAGATTTACATTTGTGCGTAGGTGCTGAATGTACCCCTTAGTGGCATCCAACATGCGAAGTTATTGTAATTCTTACGATTGTACGAGAACCCATCGTAAATGCGCAAGTTCTCAGTTATATCTTTGAGCTCATACACGAATATAGGTTTGCATCAGTACACGACACGCTATCCCTTCCCTTAATCAGCGTGAGTAAAGTTTAGGGGTGTGTCCGCTTCTCCATTTTGATTAATAAATTTGCCAGGCTCCCGGTTTTGACCTCTGGCCAGATTTGATCAGCTTAAGGCCTTTTGGAAGAGTCTTATATGACATTGCTCCTAAATCATGCATAAACTTAACTCGCAACTTAGAGCACATCGTTTAACTTCCCTCATAGACATCATTCCGGGGATTTCATATGTGAGAGTTGTTAAACAATGATAAAATCTAAAAACTGTCACAAAGTTGGTTTTTCGTCCTTGAACCTACCTCTGATCCTACCCCTATTCGTAAACCAAGCACTTGGTGGGAGTGTCCCTATTTTCCAGACATAAAAAACGGGTTTAAAAGTCTGAATAAAATTATATTATCATCTTCATAACACCTATAAGTGTGCATAACCTAAGATGTAACACGACCTAACGTCTTGCGTCACAAAGGATAATTCTAATTATTTCGCATTTTTAAAGCTCTTTGTTGGTGTTGCAGGAACACCGCAAGAAATGTGGGTTTCCGCCCTTCTTGCCTTAGCAACAAAGCCTCTGAGACATAGGTCATAACCTGAGATTCAAACCCATGTTTCCGCCTTTTCACACTCTTTTTGCACTCTTTCACACGTTACTGGATTATGTCTGTTTTTGATATGACTTTTCATCACAGGCTGGAACGCCCAGATAAGGTGCCAAGGACGTCACGATTTTTGTTGCAACTGACTTGCATAGGATTATGATATGCATATTATACACAGGAGAATAGCTTTATAGGGAAGAGAACATTTCCATTTTTTATTTCAACGCAGCAGCAGCAGCGGCAGCAGCAGCAACAACAGCAGAAGCGGTTGCAACAGCAGCAGCAGCAGCTGGGCAACGAAAACATTTAACTAATATAGCAAAAGCAACAACAAACAACAACAAAAACAAGAAGAAGAAGAAGAAGAAGAAGAAGGAGAAGAAGAAGAAGAAGAAGAAGAAGAAGAAGAAGAAGAAGAAGAAGAAGAAGAAGAAGAACAACAACAACAACAACAACTACAACAACAATGTCTCCGTCAAATATTTACTCAAATAATCGAACTCCGCCTTCGGTGGCAGCTTAGTCAAGTTGACTCCATCAGTGTCATGTCGATACCTGGTATCTTGAATCCCAATTCATCAGGATTTAGGTCATCACTCATCTCCCGTGGTTTTTATACTAATCAACTAACAGTGGACTCACAAAAAAGTTCAATATTGTAACGATTAAGCAAGCGCAGCATTCAAATCTCTACAATGTCTTGTCTTTTGCTCTGCTAAAAGGTTGTGGGTTCAATTCGCGACAAGGTTATGTTGTACTTTATTCAAATTTTCCACGGCTCGGCTTACTGTAGAATGGCTACTTGCTTATGGGCAGTGTTGTGAAAATAAGTGTGGTAAGTACCTATGAAAGACAGCAGAGTTGTGTGTGTCTCATGGAGCTGAGAGTGCTCTTGACTAATTGGGCTTGCCAGGATGATAATAATGTAAAGTCGCTTGAAGTCACTCAGCTACATTATTATATAGACCTACGTTCCCAGATATTTTAAGATGTAAACGAATGACAAAACCAACCTTTATTTATACCGTGGGAATGATATATTTTACAATGTTGTACATTTTATTCAAGATAATGCATACACATTCAACAGTGCACATGACACGACAGCATTATCACAAACCAAAACTGTAACACATTGATTCTTTGGCGCCGCAGAGCAAAACCACAATTCCACTACCCCCTCTTTGTATGAAACTAAAACATAATTGAAATTTCCTTTAATCACATTTTTTTCAGGTTCCAGTGGAGTTGCCATTAAACAGAGTCTATTGTTATTCTCAGCCTCCTCGACTCCATTGTGCATTACTATCAAATTCGTGATGCCGTTTCTCCATGATATATTATAGTCTGGAATATGGACTATATGCAACACAAGATTGTTATAATAGTGTATAATCCAGCTTCTTTTACAGTCTTACAGTCTTATGACGCTGAACAAGTGGCAGATTTATTTGTTCTAAATCTCCGGAAGAAAAGTGTTAAAATCTCCACGACACCTTTCTCATGTTTCCTCCATTGTTTAGATTTTTCCGTCTCGGAAGTCTACACCGTAGAAAACAAGGATAAAGCGAGGGCAAAAGTGGATAGTGTGTCACCCGAACATAGGGTTACAATATGGCGCCATTCTGGCATGATGTATTTTGTGAATGGGTCCGCATTCTGAATGTCTTTTTCTTAACTACTCTCTGTGGGTAAAATTTCAGAATTGTACGATGTAAATTCCTATGTTTCGTACTTGAGTTACCGGTGTCACTTTTAATTTTCGGCTCAGATTTTGTAACGCTGTTTTCCTTTTTAAAAGAGGTCATTCCACAGAAAGTGTAAGTCCGTAGGAATTATCAATTCAATTCAATTTTATTTCCAATGTAACACCAGTTACAAAACATGGAATGACTGCTACCACAGGTCAAAATACATCAATATCATGGGACATTCGGACTTCCGCTTTACACCATAAGAAAGAACTTTACGTCATAGCGAAAGAACAGAAATATCCTTCAGGAAAATTTAAATATGTAATTGAACAAATAAACTGATTAATAAATTGTCTACATGAACGTGAATTCCGCCACAGCCAAAGACAATCAAAGGAGCGCACATACGGTGAACTGCCTCTAGTAGATGACAGTAGATAGTTTTTATGAATTTAATACGACGGTAACAAATTTTATCATGCTTAGGAAAGTGTAGTCCATGCACTCCTACTATTAAAATTTACTGCAGATTTGTTCTTATTACATAAAAAAAATTGCAAGACGGAGATGGCTGGCACAAAACAAGCGATAACATCGTAGTTTTAGTTTCTAAGCAAATAGCAAGACATACTTTGCGGAATTACTCATAGAAAAGGAAAACGGCAGTCATTTTAAGCAGAGTCAAATCTCAAGTTGACTGTTAAGAGCTATATCTCCATGTGACCCACACTATTTTTCTCCAGCATGTCTAAGGCAGCCGTGCTTTTTGACTGCGTGCTGTAAAATGATAACTGCCACATTTCAAGAATATAAGTCTCCTGCTGATGATGCCGTTTCGAGACATCCAGGAAATAGCTTCTGGTGCTTCTGTAGTTCTTTTTGTTATTCTGTGGATAGCAGACACTGCGTCTAGATAGATAGAAACTCTCTTTAGCAAAAGCAAAACAACAGAATGTCTTCTCAGCGCCATACAAAGTCTGCGTTTCGGTCCTTTACTTCAGAACCTGTATATGCACGGCGGCCCAAGAACAGGAAGACAGTTCACGGGGAATCAAGGAATGCACGGAAGAGTTAAGACAGTCGACGCTGATACAAGGATGTTTACACCTGAAGAACTCTTTAAAATCTCGAAATTGTGGACTCGTTTCCAAGAATTAGATTTCTTAAAGGCCACTTTAATTGTAGCATAGGAAAATAAATGTTAATCTAGCGATTGCGTAGCGCTCGGATGGAAAACGCGGAGTTTAAACAATTAGAAACTCTCTGTTAACAAGAGCAAAGTATCAGAAAGCTCTCTCTGTTCCATACAAGGTCAGCATTATTGTCCTTTACTTCAAATCTCTTTGACGAGGATGGGTTGTATTAACATTCACAGAAACCAAAACAAAGACAGTTCGCTGAGGAATCTAGGAAAACACGGAAGTCATAAGACAGTCAACGCTGATTTAAGGCTTGTTAAGTGATATCTACAGGAAGGTGTTTACACCTCTAGAAAGCTTTAAAATCTCGAAATTATGGACTAGTTCCGAAGAATAAGATTTCTTAAAGGCCACTTTCATTGTGGCGGAGAAAAATAAAGTTTAATTTGGGTATCGCGTGGCGCTCGGGTGGCAGCCGCTGAGTCTACATAGAAAAGTATTCTCTGTTAGCAAGAGCAAAACAACGGAAGATCTTCCCCGCGCCGAACAAGGTCTGTATTTCTGCCATTCAAGACTCTTTAGGGGAGATCGGGTGCATATAATATATTCACGGAAGCCCTATAAAAGAAAGACAGTTCATGGGGAATCTAGAAATGCATAGAGATGTGAAGACGGCAGGCACTGATTTAAAACATGTTAAGTGATACATACAGTAAGGTGTTTTCACTTTCAGAACGCATCACAAATTTGAAATTATGGACTAGTTCCCAATAAATAGATTTCTTAAAGAATTACTCAGGAAAGTTACAGTAGAGGGACAGATTTAGATGGTGCGTAGCGCTTGAGTGGAAGATGCCGAATCTAAATAGATAGGAACTGTCTCCGCTAGCATATGCAAATTAATAGAGGGACTTCCTCGCACCGAGCGAGGTCAGCATTGCGGCTATTCATTTCAAAACTCTTTGGGGGAGATCAGATGCAAACATATGCACGGTAGCCCAAAAATGGGAAGACAGTTCAAGGGGACTCCAGGAATGCACAGAGGTGTGAAGCCGGTACACGCTGATTTAAAGGGATGCCAGCTGATACGGGAAGGTGTATTCAAGGCGATTCACACACGGCTCAGACGGTGTCGCTATAAAACTGTAGAGGTGTGACTGTCACGTGACTGCAAGATGAAGATGTCTCCAGGGCTGACAGTCACAAGAGTAGGGTGACATTTATGCTGCAATGCACTGGGTCATCGACGTGATCTTTTGTGAAAGTCCTCCGGAAGGAAAAACAATGAAAGAAATGCCGAACTCTCGAGCAAGATAAATAAATAATGCGATACATAAAGCTGGTATTCAGGTCAGTGCCCGCTTATGCGATCTCAAACTATTGTTACCCCAGCAGACCTGATTATTTTAGGACTTTCTCAACTCCTTGAAAACATACAATGCCTCTGTCATTTACAGGCACTGATCAACAGCATTCTTACAATATATTTCTCTGCATACAATCAAGTACTCAGTTTACAGACGTGTGGACTGAGGGGAATGAGAATAAAACACTTCCCAAGGCATTTACGACATCATTGTGGTCGAGAATCGAACCCACGACTTTTTAGAACTGGACTCCAACGCCATAACCATTCGATCACGCTGCTCCACGAATCTCCTATCTTCTTTTCGAAAACAACAATAACACCACCACCACCACCACCATTAACAACAACAACAACAACAACAACAACAACAACAACAACAACAACAACAACAACAACAACAGCAACAACAACAACAACAACAACAACAGATAATGCTCACGATGATTTACTCGTTATTCTGATCCCGTGTCTCTAATTTCCAACATCAAATAACGCTCAATAAATATAGAACGTTGGAACTTGATTCAGAACAGTTGGAACAATTATTTCCATTTTTATAGAGAGCTATATGAAGTTTGAGATCGTGAGCTCCACAACAAAGAGCTCATGCAATTTGTAATAACAAAATCTGCCTCTTGGAGTCATCACCATACACCATACTGGAAAAGAGAGGACGTTCGTTTATGTGATTTCTCAATTCATAGACTTCATTATGGTTGAAGTGTGCGTACTATCAAAACTGCAAATTAAAAGTTACTGACATTCCAACAGGAAAGAATCGGAGAAGCAATGTCAGTGGAATGGAAATATACAGGCTTTGTTTAACCCCTTCGCTACATCACGTTTTTCAATACTTCATTAGCCTGTAAGCAGGAATAGTTTCTCATAAAAAATATATAAAATAAGATGTTTGGGTATTACTTAGTGAAGGTTAGAACAAGTAACCATAGACTCCCGGTTGAAACAGGTAGATTTTCTAATGTGCCATATAACGAACGAGTATGTCCATTCTGTTCTAATGAAGTAGGCGATGAATTCCACTACCTGTTCAGCTGCAGCAAGTTCCAAAAGAAAAGAAGAAAATATATACCCCATACGTTTACTTTTAGACCTAACATGCGGAAGTATAAAGAACTTATGACATGTACCTGCTATGATATACTAAAGAATCTGTGTAAATTCATCACAATTGTAATTAATAGTGGAACAAGAATGCCCTCTGTGATACCAGCCCTTTGCATCTACACTTAACAGCAACTGTCACTATATCATTTGCCTGTCCATCCCATAAAATACATATTGTTGTTACTAATGTTAATGCTCATGCGTTTCTTTGTAAAATCTGAGTAATAAAGAATTCTGAATCTTGAAACTTGAATTTTGANATTTCTCTGCATACAATCAAGTACTCAGTTTACAGACGTGTGGACTGAGGGGAATGAGAATAAAACACTTCCCAAGGCATTTACGACATCATTGTGGTCGAGAATCGAACCCACGACTTTTTAGAACTGGACTCCAACGCCATAACCATTCGATCACGCTGCTCCACGAATCTCCTATCTTCTTTTCGAAAACAACAATAACACCACCACCACCACCACCACCACCACCATTAACAACAACAACAACCACAACAACAACAACAACAACAACAACAACAACAACAGCAACAACAACAACAACAACAACAACAACAGATAATGCTCACCAAGATTTACTCGTTAATCTGATCCCGTGTCTCTAATTTCCAACATCAAATAATGCTCAATAAATAAAGAACGTTGGAACTTGATTCAGAACAGTTGGAACAATTATTTCCATTTTTATTGAGAGCTATATGAAGTTTGAGATCGTGAGCTCCACAACAAAGAGCTCGTGCAATTTGTAATAACAAAATCTGCCTCTTGGAGTCATCACCATACACCATAGTGGAAAGGAGAGGATGTTCATTTATGTGATTTCTCAATTCTCAGACTTCATTATGGTTGAAGTTTGCATACTATCAAAACTGCAAATTAAAAGTTACTGACATTCCAACAGGAAAGAATCGGAGAAGCAATGTCAGTGGAATGGAAATATACAGGCTTTGTTTAACCCCTTCACTGCATCACGTTTTTCAATACTTCATTAGCCTGTAAGCAGGAATAGTTTCTTATAAAAAATACATAAAATGAGATGTATGGGTATTACTTAGTGAAGGTTAGAAACAAGTAACTATAGACTCCCAGTTGAAACAGGTAGATTTTCTAATGTGCCATCCGGCGAACGAGTATGTCCAATCTGTTCTAATGAAGTAAGCGATGAATTCCACTACCTGTTCAGCTGCAGCAAGTTTCAAAAGAAAAGAAGAAAATATAATATACCCCACACGTTTACCTTTAGACCTAACATGCGGAAAAATAAAGAATTTGTGACATGTACCTGCCATGATATACCAAAGAACCTGTGTAAATTCATCAAAATTGTACTTAATAGTGGTAAACCATAAAACTGAATGCCCTCTATGATACCAACCAATAGCATCTACACTTAACAGCAACTGTCACTATATCATTTGCCTGTCCATCCCATAAAATGCATATTGTTGCTACTAATGTTAATGCTCATGCGTTTCTTTGTAAAATCTGAGTAATAAAGAATTCTGAATCTTGAAACTTGAATCTTGAGTCTTGGTATATCAGAGGTGAAACTGTAGTGCCATTGTTGAGACGTACATGCATGTCATATATAGCGAAAAAGTGTAATGACACGAAAAACTGCGTGTAACAGAGTGTATGGGGAAGTTTCGTGGTGGTAACTGGTTTGGTTAGAAGAAGGGAGGGAGGGGGAGGGGAGGAGAATAATATGGATAGATGGTGAAGGCGGATGAAGTTGTATAACAAACATAAACTATAACCAACAGATAATGTAGTCAAAATCTAAGTTTTGTTTTTTTTTTTAACGGAAAGATCCTTTAAGGTTTGGTTATTGTTTTTTTTTCTGCTAAGTAGCACTAGAAGCACATGTGACCTACTCAATATAATCCAACGTTTCAAACAGTTCAGTTTGCAATAATGAAAAGAAAAAGTGACGATATAACGAAATGATGCTGTGGTGTTCTCAGATTTAATCTCATTCTAATGAAGAACCAACATGAAACGACAGCCGTCAGGCCAGAGTCCATTCATTTTGTTTTATAACAGACATAAAACGCTATTGCGACGGTAACATATCATTGCTCGATGCCGTGCGGGGAGAAGTTTATGTTCCGTGTGAGTTACATGCCCTAGTGATAGACACGTCATGGTCTCCAGGCTTAAGTTTTGTCACATAAAACCGCTCCTTTCCCTTCTTTCATGGAGTGAATGATCGTATACTATATAGCAAACTCGACAGGTCGTAAGGAAGAGAAAGAAATCGACATCTTAAGTGAATTAAGGAATGTTATATTCTTCTTAATCAATTAACTCCAATAAAGTTCACTTCCGCTTTAAGCAAAATGTAAATAGCAGTGTGATTGTGTCATCAAATCTATCTTCCGAGAGTTAAAGATGTATCAACCAATAAACGCCAGTGCCACAGATCTATCAAGCAGTAAAAGATGCACCACCCAATGAAAGCCAGTGTAACAACTCGATCAAGCACTTCAAGATGAATCATCCAATAAAAGACAATGTAATAGATCTATCAAGCACCTGAAGATGCATCTGCCAATAAAAAACAATGTAGCATTCCATATCGGCCAATCACATACTGACACTGAAAATGTAGAAAACGGAAATAACAATTATTGGAATTATGGCTTGCGGTGCCCGGATGACAGTGCATGTATGATAACTGAATGTAATCTATGAGTAAACGTCTCCGTTGCTTGCCCTCATTCTTGTCTGTCTATTCACCCAAATTTCTGTTTGTCCTGCCTGCCTGCCTGCCTGTCTGCCTGTCTGCCTGTCTGCCTGCCTAACTGCCTGTCTGCCTGCCTGCTTGCTTGCCTGCTGGCTTGCCTACCTATCTGCCCGCTTGCTTGTATTTCCAATATCAACTTGCTTGCCTACCCAGTTTCCTCTTCCCGCCCCAGGCAAGCCCATCCATCCATCCATCCATCCATCCATCCATCCATCCATCCATCCATCCATCCATCCAGCCGTTTGGTCGTCCGGAGTATGTCAATCTGTCCGCCTAACTTTCTATTTATTCATCTACTCGTTCATCTTCTTTCTACTTGTCTGTAAGTCCTCTGTCTATCCAGATGTCCATTTCATCAACTCGTCTCTCGATCATGTAGTTCCAAACATACATGGTGCATATGCTCTTAAATCCCTGTCCGACAGTACATCTTCAGAGTTTTATAAACACAGACTTACTTACCAAACCCTTAATCTCCTTGTACTGGTCGGTCATTTTATCTGTTTATATGTTTGTACATGTCTGTCTACATGTCTATGAGTATGTTTATAAGTAGGAAGATCTGTTACATGGAACACAGGAGCTTAAGAAACCAGTCTTCCTTCCAGGGCTGGGCAATACTTAAGATCTGCGTATCGATATCAATATTTAAATCGGTATCGATACCAATATTTATGACCAATATAGATACCGATATCTGGGATAAAAATCGAAACCAATATGTAGGGCAGGTGTCGATACTTCTATCGATAAATAACCTCCTCTGCCCTTGTCCCTTCGCTTATTTACTATAATACTAATGGGCCTTTCTCAATGCTCCAACGTTTGTCTTTTATTTTTCATACGATGAGTCCAGTGGAGCCATCATCACTGATGTTGCCAGATACACCATTTATTTTAGCTTTCGTTACTTTGATTAACTGAGAGTATTGTTTTCGCATAACGTTATACGTATTTCAGGTATCATCTAGCCCTAATATTTGCCAGATTATGGCGATGAGTTTGTTCCATTAAAATAAATGACAAGATCAACCAAACATATTCTTTTTCCTTTGTTTTATTTTTCTGCTAAAAATAAATGCAGTAGATTTCAATAAAAATTATCCAATAAAAATTAGACATTGAGACCTATGCAATGTGTAAACATTAGAATTTTGTTCCTGGTAGAAAGAGGGTGGAACAGTGACAGGGAAAGGGTTGAGGGAGAAATTAAAATTTGAAAAACGTAAACTTTCTCTCCAAATATCGAAACTTGGACAAAACTATCAAGTGCGTCAGACACCTATCAAAATAATGAGTACACACACAATTGGTATCGATATCTATCCAGCCCTATTTCATTCCTCTTACTTTTCCCAGTGACATCATAAGGACCCTATGCTCTTATCTCCACACCTGTGCTTCAGATATCTTCACTGTCCCTATGTCATACTATTATACCTCCTTCTCCCCTCCCCTACTGGCTCACACTCTATGTCCCCCTCCTCCTCCACACACACACACACACACACACACACACACACACACACACACACACACACACACACACACACACACACACACACACACACA